>JACATO010001722.1:0-135000 GCA_018389105.1 Nautilus pompilius | reverse complement strand
TGGTAAATTGCCGGCCCTCTCGGTGCGACCTTAAGGTTTCTCCGTGTCAGCCTTCCGAGTTCTGTAGCAAAAACCGGCGAGTGTCTGTGCAGATGGGAAGAAAACCAAGAAGAGGATAAATTACCAACGAACTTTCTAAAAGCATTTTAGCATAACTTCAAATGAAATATCAAATTTTGAAAAAGAAAAATATAATTTAACTTTAGAAGCAGAGATCTACCGGTAATAGCACAGGAAACCGGCTTTGTTTAAATCCAAGTTTTGTCGAAATATAGTTTCTAGACAGGAAATTATTCTGGCAGGGTTAGCCGAGGCTGGGGTTGGTGGTTACAAAGCCAGTGATTTCTAATAAAACGCATAAATAAGAATGTACTCGACACCATAAAGCTAAATAATGACATCGAATACACAGTCTTGGCTAGTGGAACACCAAGGACCGTGAATCGCTCTACGGTTTTTTTTATTTAAAAGCAGATTTTGCAGTATCTCCTGCGAACTCCATCGTGAAGAGTGACTTCTGGGTTTTTTACAATATAAGACAGCATGTCGAACTTTGTAAAAAAAATTCTTCCTTTATGTTGTTTGTTAATGAATACTGCATAAAGTCAACAACAACAACAAAAAGCACCTTTATCTTTCTTCAAACTTTCATGTCTAAAAGGTTGGAAATTACTGATTGGGTCAGATCGGCTGACTGGAGATGTGGCTAATCTATAGGTTTGATTAAGAACGAATGCTGCCGTCACACCGGTAACGAATAATAGCTCCGGCAGCTTTTTCTAATTAGCAAGATCGCGAAGGAAAAAAGGAAAGAATTATGCGTTGGTAATCAAACGGATGCAGTTTGAAAACAACGAAAACAATAAAATTTGATAGCCTAAGGGAAATAAAAAGAAGCGAAAAACAGCTAACTGATTAATTTTTTTTAATATCTTAACTTTTCTTTGGTTAGTTTACAGAAGTTTCGGAGAGGCTTACATCTGTTCTTCCTCGATTTAGACGGGTCGCCTTCCACTTTGTGTCACTCAGGCTCCGCGAGTGAAGTTTATTTCTGGTCCATCTCATCTTCTGAATACAGACCGTCACCTGCAGAGCCACTGGGAAAATCGAATGAATGCAACTTTACCTTCTGCCAGTAAATATAACAAAAAACCACGAAAAGAGGCTTTGTCGAAACGCTGACAGAAGGATTCCGATTTCTACACAAGGGAGTTCCTATGCTACCGTCTCTTCCCACCCCACTAAGGAGTCTGGAACCTATTCACTGCGCGTCAATAGCGGAGACGGTGCAAATTTCTTTTTCCGATCAGAAAATCTCGCCGTCTTTGATTCATTCATCTGTTCCGATCGATGTCGCTGAGTTCGTTCCCTTATTGTACAACTTGCCGCCGCTTTGGACTGCTGTCCGTCCACTGCTGAAAGAAACCTAGACACGGGTGAGGGATTTTACTTACGGGGAAATTACCAGAACTTCGCTTCAAAGGGACCTCAGTACCCGTGTTAAGGTGAGCGAGCCTCCAAGTTTTTGTCACTCAAAGAAGGACGAAGAAAGGTGGATTGAGAGCTTAGAGCGAGAGGAATTTCGTTCATTGTTAACGTGCATGTGGGACATAAAAGCATCTTTTTCCGCGTATCAACTTGAAATCGTTTTACATCATTCATGGTAGCTGTTGTTCTGTAAGTAGCACTAGGGGTTTCGAATTATCACGAGGCTTTTCAATGCATTAAAACGTCTGTGTTTTAATCTTTTCCATTAAGATGTAAAAAATCTATGCATGACAAGTAACAGCTCATAGCTACTGGCCAAGCAATTTAATTATCAGCTTTGGCTTCTCGGGCAGACAATCGTCTTACCCGTGTACTAGATTGGATCACACCCATTTTACCGGTGTACTAGATCGGATCGCAACATCTTACCCGTGTACTAGATCGGATCACACCCATCTTACCCGTGTACTAGATCGGATCACACCCATCTTACCCGTGTACTAGATCGGATCACAACCATCTTACCCGTGTACTAGATCGGATCACACCATCTTACCCGTGTACTAGATCGGATCACACCCATCTTACCCGTGTACTAGATCGGATCACAACCATCTTACCCGTGTACTAGATTGGATCACAACATCTTATCCGTGTACTAGATCGGATCACAACCATCTTACCCGTGTACTAGATCGGATCACAACATCTTATCCGTGTACTAGATCGGATCACAACCATCTTACCCGTGTACTAGATCGGATCGGATCACAACATGTTACCTGGTTCGTATTGATTTCATTACTATATAAGTACATTATATCGTGGAATGGGAAGTGTGCTGTGATAAATAAAAACTTATACATTATAGTACGCAAATTTTATTGGTTTTGGCTAGGACTCATATAATAATTGGTTAAGTAACCTTTTCCCAGAATAACAGACATGACATGACAGTGTTATTCACAAGACGCTGGAAGAAGTTCTAAAGATATTTTCCCATTCTGTCATTAATACTGTATGCAATCACTGGAGCAAGACAGGCAAACAATCGTGATGACTAATGTCTTTTAAGTTAATCCCACAGTTGCTCAGTTAGATCAAGAGCTGGGGATTGTGCTGGCCATGAAAATTCGCTAAAATTTCAGTCACACGTTTTTTTTTTAAGTATGGATGTACACAGTGGATGGGCACAATCTCCTCTTGGCGGTAGTAGTCTTAACTAAGGTACACATTAAATCGTAGAAACGATGCTGAGTGAAGCTTTGACATTATTTTGCCTTCTAAAGAGACCAAGGAGGTTATGCTAGAAAAAAATGTCCCTAACCACACTTTACCACCAAGGAACTAGAGATTTGGGACCCCACAAGAAGAGGTCGAATGATCTCCAGGTTTGTCTCCTGCAATCTGTGTCAAAAAATGAAGTGGGACTCGCCAGAGCACATTTTGTTTCGCCAGTCTTTTTTAGCTGAATATCTTCTCATCTTACATCACATAAGACATCTTTTCATGTTGACACTTGTGATCGCTGGTTTACCGTGTGGTTTCCTGCTGCTATAATCCATTTTCTGCAACGTTTTTCGAAAGGTACGGCTGGAGATGGGCGTGGCTGCAATGAATGTGGCTGCCAGTTGGCCTATTGCTTGATGACGCCTGGATTTTACTATTCTGTTTAATCATTTCTTCTCTTTTTTTCATACGTGTTTGCGACCGCAATTTTCTCTGTCAGCAGACATCTTTACATCACCTGATTACAACGGAAAAGCGTTCAGCTACAAACCACTGCCAACCTTACGCAATGCAGTGTCAGTCATCGACTTTAATAGGCAATACAGATGCTAGTACATCTATAATCAGTTCAGTTTTTCATAGTTCATATACGCTGGCCTCGATTGAGGATGGCCTCATTCAACTTAAAGCCAAAAGGGTATGAATTGGGTCACTGGACGATCACAACTTGATATTTTCCTGCCAGATATACGCCTAAAAATGAGTAATGTTTTATTGCAGATGGTGCCAAACTCACGCTGTTTGCACAGCGCAAAAATGAAAGAATCAGGTTTCACATCTCTGCCATATCCTGTCCGATCACCATGAGACTTGTGCGCTATGTTCGAATAATTCCTGTGAAAAGTATTCTTGCACGCAGGGGCACGCGCCTTTGGCACATTCTAATGGAGCACGCAGGTGGTTTCGGCTTTAAAAAATTAAAGTACAGCACGATGTATGCACACGCTAAAATTGGCCTTGTATACAAGTTTGCCACAGACATATTACGTAGAAGCCCAGGGATGATAGATAATAAGAATAAAAAGCAAAGGCGTTGCGCAAAAAATTGAGAGAGGTAACTTGGCATGCAATAGTATAAGGTAGTATCTACGTAAACTCTCTTTAATATTTACATCTGATTAAAATGATGTGCTACCTTTTCAAACATAGAGCTTCTGCGCAGCTTCGATAGGTTTAGACTTTATCATCTACTTTACACTGGTTCGCCTCCCTTACCTGATCCGAAACAAATATGATATTATCAAAATACAAGTGCAGACACCTAAGTACACACGCATACAATAGGGAATATCCATTATAAATTCAGCTCAACAATCAAGTGTTAATAGGCATTCCTGATGTTGATTTATAATAGGTACTCATCTTAAACTCGGTGTGTGGCAGACAAACTTCTAGTTTTTGTGTGCATGCGGCTTTTAAAATATATAATAAGTTTGTATTTCCTCAAAACGCATCGTTATTTGACCTAATTAAAATATTTTTACATTTAAAATTTTCAAACATAAATATTCAGTACTCATTGTTTTCAAGATTATTTGTTAACGTAAGTGTATTATAAATTAAAGTATAAATAAGTCGTTTTCTACATATAATGCTAGAAGTTTAATTTATGAGGGTGACTACACGTAAGATAAGAACAGAGTAAAGGTTGTGTTAACCAACAAAATTATTCAATTTAGTTATGAATAAAACCTGCTTTTTAATTATGAAGTTCATAAGATCCGTCTTTGTCATATTCTACCTGTTTCTTTCAAATTTCAGCTTACTACGTAAGTTCTTTTATTTTAATCTCATCTCCGTCATTTCCAGCTTCCACCTTTAAAAAATACCAATCCAAGTAAATTAAATAATGCTAACTTCAGTTTTTGAGGAGAATTTACCAATGAATAGTACAACGAAAATCGAACATCGTATTAGTTATTTTAGTAGAGTAACGCATAAACACGATAAAATATCTGACGTAACTGTTAACAGACTCAACAATTATTCGTATTTCGATTTGTGGACTGCTTATGCCAGATGTTTATTTTTAGAAAAATTTAAATCTTTCTTTAAAAAAAAGAATTAAAAAATTACATAATAAAGCAATATGAAAAAAAATTATTTAAAGAATTTAAGCCACAAATTTTAAATTTTAAATATTAAAAAAAGTTTTTTTTTTCTAAAAGTGCAAGTTTTCTATGACGTGTCAAATTAGTTTTGCATTTAAATGTGGCTTAAACATGAGAAAATAAGACTAAGAACAGAGCAGTATTACCAGTCTTATCCGCGTACAGACGTTAAGAGGACATCTAACCTGTGTAAATCTGTTAAGTTTCATTTTTATATTTATACGTATTTGATTGCGTTTGAAATTAACACGGACTTTAAGGACTGTAATTGGGATTAATTTAAAATAGAGCTGTGTACTTAACAAAATTCGCTACGTGATATTCAATTCTATACATGACTGAGTGAACTGCCAAGGTTCGTTAATTTTCCTGATTCCCTTTTTAGATTATGCTCACTTTTAAGAAGTATTTAAGAGCAGAATTACGCAGTAAAGTCTTGGTATGATTTTATGCGAAAAAACACACCCCGAAGACGTCGTCAATGTTGAGGAAATTTGACCGTAGACAATTTTTTTTTTTATTTAAAAAAACCAAATGTCTATTTTATTCTATTTCTGATTTGAGATCTTTATGGGAGAATTTTTTATCGACCTGCTGGTGAATGTCAAGCAGAATTATCCACGTTTTCTTAAAGTTTCTACATATTTGCGTTTTCAGTGCGATGAAGTTGCATTTTAATTTTGCCATAAGTAGTATATCGGCCACATCAGTATCTATCTGGATATATCGCATTAATGCAAAAACGTTAAAAACAAAGTAACAATTTGTCTGAACGTTTATTTCCGATTGCGGAAATTATTTGTAAGAATAATTTCTAAACATTCCCAATATCTCGCAGCTTTTGAACTGCGCCACCACAATCTATAAGATGTAACTGCTTTATGTAAGTGATTATAAAACAACATTTTGAAAACATGCCGCGACAATACTTCCTTGATAATTATAATAAATTCAGTTCTTTGATTTCTCAACTCTATAAACACCATGAGAACACATAGCACGTAAACCATCCTAGATCTGTCTATCTGAATTACGTTCTGACGATAATTCTTACCGTTTTGACTGTCAGAATATAGCAATAAAATCACAGTATTGTTATTGAACTTATCCAAATTTCAAATGCAACATTTATTTAAAAAGTTGCGGTTGATTTTAATTCTTTACATTTATTTCCGCCTGAATTAATATTTCAAAAGGTAAAATACAAATGTTATATTTTTAAGACTAACTAACTGCATCCAACTATGCGAATATATTGGTTGATCCTCTCCACTCGCTAACAACCCATTCACTTTTAAAGTTCCTCTCTCTTTCAGTCAAGTTTAACAGATAAAGGAAACATTAAACAGAAAATCCTTAATGAATCCCGAGGTCAGCCGCTTTTTAAAATAACAAATCTGAATTATTTTCCATTTGACAATAAAGGATAATCAGCCGTATCAAGGGCTGAATAAATTTCTAGGAACTATTACCAGAAGTTTACTGGAGAGACACCACTGAGCTCTTTGAACCATTTTGATGGTTTTTCTCTTGTAAAATAATTTACCACGAAGAGCACCACCCCCCCAGGTATACACTTAGTAAATCTCCGTACTGAAGCATTGCCATGATAGTCTGTATATAACTACTAAACTAAACGAATTTAATTAATAACTGGCTATAAACCAAAGTATTTAGAGATAATATCTTAGTCAGTGTTAATTTTTGAAACTTCATTCTTACTAACAACAATGAAAGATCGTTTTGTTTGTATTTCTTAATAAAGGATGAAGATAACCATGGTCAAATATAAATATGCTACATCTGGAAAAATGTTCATTCGCTTTACTCTACATATCTCTTCGTGAGAAGTGAGCCGAACTACATCAGTAGACTTCTTTTTGCTAATGAATTTACTTTCAAGATAATTTGAATAATAAATGCTGATAAAACATAAATTGGTCTTCCTTTGATGGTTGAAAGCAAACAGGTTTGTCTTTGAAAGAACAGAAAAAACTTGGTTCAACTTTAAAACACACACACACACACACACACACACACACACACACACACACACACCACACACACACACACACACAAATGTAATGCATTCAAATTTTTAAAAAAATTAATTTTTTTTTTATAATTTCAGGCAAATGTGGGCAGCCATGATAACTGGAATACTATTTGCTACTTTTGATCAATTGATGTTCTTTTAATTTTGATTTTTCAGTTTGCAGAACCAAAGCTCGGATATTATTAGTTTGAGTGGTGAATTGAATTTTTCTGCGCTTTGCTCTAATGGTTAGGTCTACAACTGATTCGTAGAAACAGTTTCTTACAGTTAACTTTGGTTCACCATTTTTAAGCTGGCCTGACACTGACAGTAACATTTTAGATCTAATAAACATTTAGCAGCAAAGGCAAGTCACAGAATTTTTTGCTGAACTGGCTGGGTAAAAGACAAACGAACTAATATAGACCATATTTTTCTGTTGGGACATGTTCCTAACAATTAACATGCCGATTTGTCAAGAAAATAATACTGAAACTGGATCACATCAACATTTGTTATATCTGATTAAAAATGATTTTAATAAATGAAAGATTACTTTTAATATAACTATTGACAAATTTCTGGTAACCTATTTTAGTTTTGAATTTGAAATTTTATAATAAAATTCAGCTATAAATAATAGATCTACTATGCACGCACTTTTCTTTATTATTTCTAGAGCTAAAATTTACCTTGTAAACGTAAATCAAATATTTAACATTCAGTAAAATTATTTAATTTTTAAATACGATTAATTAAATTTTTGTCGAATATGACGAATTCTGAACCAGTGTTTGAGGAAAAAAATGTTCGCGTTTTTTTCTCATTACTCGGCTTGAGACGACTGTATCATAAGGATTATACTTCTGTGGTTGAATATAGTCGTACGTGGAGTCCGTTATTAAATGGAGTGAGGGGCTAAGTCGTGCGATTGGAATTAGTTTCTTACATGCAAGAGAACAAATGAGGGAATCTTGGTGTTCAGGGCTGTCAGGGTTAGAGGACATCTGGAGAACAACCGCAGTCTGTTATTTAAAAAAGACACGTAAAAAACAAACATGGTTTTGTTCCAAATGAACACAGAACACACACACACACACACACACACACACACACACACACACACACACACACACACACACACACACACACACACACACACACACACACACACACACACACACACACACACACACACACACACACACGCACACGCACACGCACACAAAATTATTAAGAAAGGGTAGTCTTGATAAAGCAGTCAATCTGTTTTGTCCTCAGTTTATACTGTAGTTTGATGGCGGATAAGTTCCCAAATATTAAACTCTGAAAAACGGATGAAACTGTTATAAAGAATGGATGCTAATTTAGTTTGCTCTCAGTATTTACGTCAAGTTATAATGCAGACGTTTAAGCTGGTATCAAGAGATCACGATGTTCTTATAAGGCGGCTTTACAAAAATAACGTTCGGTTCTGTGAGACAAAACGAAGTTCTATGCCATGCAGTTTAAATGGTCGTGCCTCTGAGCGCTATGATGCCTACTGAAATAAATAAGGTTAAAATAAAATGGCCTGAGATAAAAAGGATTCTAGATTATGAAAAAAAGAAAAATATATATACAGGCCAAAATAATTTATACCGTTAGTTGTATTATTTGTGTGTCGTCTTTCTTAGTACTACACTGGTGTTTAATTTGTTTCCATTAACTATCACATCAGTTACCACTACACTTTTACTTCTGTGTCTTCTATAATAATTCTATTGTCAAACAAAGTTATGGTACAAAGAAAATAAATTATAAGTTGAAGAATTAAGTCAATTATGTTATACCCTTGATTACATAATTTCTTCTAATGTTCTTTAATAAAAAAAATTTTATCAAAAAAGAGAGTTCAATAAATAATTATACTATTTTAATCAGTACAAACAAATTTGGATTTAATAAGATTCGTGGCGATGTATCTTATACAAACAGCAATTTGTTAAAAACCAGATTGAAGGAATTGCACGATGTGAATTTAAGTTTAGTAAATAATAAAGACGATATTAACACTAGCATTTAGATTGTTTAGATAAATAATTGGTTAGTTTAGTTAGTATATTTCACGTAAACTGGATGATAACTCAAATAAAGTAATAACGTAAATGTGTTTATAGTGTTTTCTCAGATAATAATTAAATTTCAAATAAAAGAGACGAAATTGCAGTTCAGTATACCATTCTGGCATGTTTTCTTCTCCATTGCTAGGCACTCCTCTAGTTTCCTTCCACATCTACAAATAAAGAGTCATGATTGGATATTTGGGGGGGTGACTCTTAATTAGCTTGCTCATTATTCACCGCTCTTAAGAGTTCTCATCCAATTTTGGTGACTTTCTTGGTTACCCTAATACATCCCAACTCCCTTTTTCTGCATATGGCAAACAAATTCTTCTAACGAGGCGTATATCATGATGTGACCACGCCCATTCCTCTCAAATTTTGTAATTGGATTAAAAGTTGGCTGGTTCGTATAACTTCTCCATCACTTGGACAAGGATATTCACTACCACAAACGTCATATTATTTACTGCTACTGCGATTTACTTTTCGAAAATATTATACCTCAGTAGATATATCACTATTATTCTTAGTTTAACATATTCAATTCATTGTTTTTTTTATCCATCAGTAGTTTTTAAAACCAAGATCAACTTTCTAAAGTTTATTTCTACAAAGTTAAATTTTAAATTCATTAAAGTTTGGGTTTGGATTCCCTTTTAAAAAATAAAAAGGGTCCCTTATTTTTTTAAATTTTAGATAAATCGAAATTTTTTCAGCTGCTCAAATGATTTAGTATAGAATTTTAGTTTGAGAATGGTAAATTCTTCATGTGAAATTTTAAATTACATGGCATAACGTATTCTGGTTGCTATCACATCTTTGAATACCTGCGATATTTATCATGTAATAGACCCAATTTAAATTTCTGTTGAATTTTTCAGATCTTGAAATTTTTAAAATGCAAACTATATATGTGTTTTTCAGATTGCGTGCACTTTAAAGGGTTAAACAAATTAATGCGGAACTCATTGTCAAAGACTTGCCAGATTAAGCAATAGGACGTGGATTGGAGATGATTTAAATTCTCAACATTGGAAAAGTCTGTGTAGTATTCAGATGAAGAAAATGTCTATAATGTATGCAAAATGAAGCATCTTTGTTTACAATTAAAATACCTTATTTTCAGATTGTTACAACTTATACAATATATGAAAAAAAAGTACGCAGTTATGTTTGTGATAGTCTAATTGTTTCCACAACAATTTTATGATATCAAATGAAATATAGACACAAATAAGAATTTATAAGAAAGAAGAGTTTTTACAATAATTCAACTCATATTTAATCCGTTTCTCTTTCTGTGCTGCTTTTTGAAAACAACAAATATTTCACAAGAAAATTAATATTTACTTCTTCTCGTAAGACGGGATACAATAACGTCAGAGATAACGGAAGAAACGAGGAAGCCGTTTCGTTGGTTTTATTTTTTCCAGTTTTCTGTGAGTGTCACCATTGCATTTGTTTGAAGAACACAGACATACAACGTAATTTTTCTCAAAAGCGCAGCCTCCAGCATTCAGCAATCTTTTCGCTTCTGCTTCTGATCCAAAACCAGATGAGCAACCTCTTCTACACTCTGAAAACAAGGCAAAAACACACTTATGTTATTATGTAATACTACAATGTAGATCAACACATAAGGCTGCTTTATGGAGCGTTAATTTGGTGTTGTGGTGCAGAAATTTGAGTTCGTGCGTCAATGATACTGACATAATGCTATGCATCCTGCTACATTTCTCGTAGAGCAGAGTTAGAGACACTGGTAGATTTCCTTTAAGATGTAAAATCTCGAAAAATATGACTTACGAAGAGGGAAAATCGTTGGATGGTAATAATGATAATTAAACAGAATGAAAATGAAACAAGAGCAATTGCTTGCATATATAAATACATTAAAAAAATTAGCATTTCATTTGTAAAAGATAAGGGACTTTTTAAAAATAGAAACTGAGCCCTAATACGGGTAAAGACAATATTGCAACCTGAAAGAAAAGGCTGAAATACCGGAACTATAATTAAATATAAACAGGCAAATATTCCACTTTAACAGTGTCCACTCCCGACATTTCAGAGATCTTCTTGGTTGTACAGGAAGAGCTAACGTGAGATAGGAGATTTAAAAAAAAACGCCCACTCATCTGTAGCTATGGCGTGGGTATCTGTAGAAGAGAATTAGAAAACTGACAAACTAATAGTTGTTTCATCCTCATGAGAACTAGTAATAATACGACAGCGTGTTACTTTAGGAAAAGTGCCCAGCAACACTACACTTTGGTTCTGCCAGTGAAGGTAATGTCAAACCTAAAAGCCAAGTGTGTGATTGACTGCGTGGCAGTAGCCATAGACAGGTGCTAATTTCACTATGTAAAGAGATGAAATTGCGAAAAAGCAAACTCGTTACTATACTAATGTGTGACCTATAGCTACACGAAGATAATTAGCACATCTTGAGAACATCAACCATAAAGTACAGATGTTCGATGCTCAACTAGGCAACTCTAAAAGATTAAAAAAAAAAACTTACCAAGGGCAAATGCAAAGAATTTAAAGGAATTCTACTCGACAAAAATTTGAAGAACGTCTACAATAATCTAATGATATGCATAAAAAAGGAAATATTCTTTAGAACAAAACAAGAATATTTTTGATAATGCCAAAAAAACAAGCTATATTTAGTTACATGCTGCGTTAAAAAGTTGACTTTAAAAATTATTTATTTTTAAAGTGGAAAGTTATTAGAAAGTTGTCTGGATCGATAAAAAGATTGAGATGAAATTGATGAAAATCAATGGCAAAAGTCGAATAGAATTGAGAAACCACTGATAAAAAAATAGAAGCAAATATCTTTGCATGCAACAATAAGATTGCATGGATGGTGAAAATTATAATGTAGTGAAGAAAACTAACTGAAAAAATGGCGGAACAGTATGAGGTTTTAGAAAGGACATTTATGCAAAAATTATATTTTGGAAAGGAAGAATGTAGCTTTCAGAAAGTTGTAAGGCCAGAGGACATTTTGGACATATGTCCTCTCTAACAAATTAATTTGCAGATTATGCCAACGATACACTTCTAAGATTGTTTATCAGTTTGAGACGATGCAAAACCTTAGATATTAAAAAAAACAATGGATATTAGTAACATTCTAGAAACGTGAAAAATTAAACAAAAGCTCTAATTTTCGACTGATTAGCGTAAATTGCGGTGTAGAGAAACGCATGGAGAAAGTTGTATTTGGGGAGAATCAGTTGCTGATCAATAAACGGTCAGGTTTTCTCACAAATAAGAGCACAGAAGATAAAGTAGGATATTGGCGTGTATTCTACAGCTAATGCCATAATTGTCAATTTGATTAAATCTTCAGAAATCTTTTGAAAGCATTGTCCAGTTTCTTCATAATATAACAGAAAGTATTCTCGCCAGTCACTCATGAATAAATGTTCGCAAAAGAATTTCTTATACTTATTAACGATTTCATAGCTGAAATGGTAAAATCAGTTTTTTATTGAGCTCGCTATCGAAATGACAAAAGCAAACATCAGAATTATTTAATTTTCTAATACACGTTCCAGAAATAAATGTACCATGTCTAAATGGAAACAGAAGGGAAAAAGTTGACAAATAAAAAATTCCTGCACGAACGATTTGGGGGATTAATATCAAACGTTTATAAAAGATTACGCAGCATATAACTGAAATGATTCTTTTGATAACAGCTGCAGAAACAAAGACCAGTCTAAAAGATGAGGTTGTGAAGTTACCACAAAGGATATAAGGTAACCAATAATAGTATAAAAATGGATCTGCCAAAGAAACGACGAGAAATGAAATAAAACTGAATGAGTTAACCTTACCGGATTTTAAAAGGGCAGAGAAATTTATGCAGGTACTTATTCCACTAACTACAAGGAAGAATATGAAGTGACTGCAGCTGATATTCTATTCACAGATTTTACCTGTCAGATGAATATAAAACAACTTTTCAGATGTTTCTTTCGTGCTGGAATTACCAAAATAAGAGCACTGAAATAACCTTAGAACCGTCATTCTTTGTTTTACAAGAAACATCAGCACAGGTAGTGTTGTGCTTCACTCGAGCTGCGCACTGTGACGTTATAAGGTAGAGAAATTATTTAATCTGGCAGAAACAAGGTATCAAAGAGCACTTGTGGGAAATCACATGCAAAGGCTGAAAACCCAATAAAATGACGCCCAAAGAAAAATAAATAGTCCTTCATATTGATACATGAACTAATTCAGACAAAAAAATAAGTTAATGAGAAAAAAATCAGATCAACATATTTTGACTAAAGAGAGGCTGTAAAAATTAAAGGCGCATCGCTGTAGTGAAAGAATGCTGTTTTCCCAAACAGCTGAATATGGGTTTTAGCTTTCTAAAGAAAACTACATTTGAGAGAAAAGTAAAAGATAACAATTATCTATTGCCAGTAATGTGAAAGATCTTGCACAATTGCTGAACTTACCAAGTTTGTTGAATTTCAACTGTGTACAATGATATGCAAATAAGAGGAAAAAGAGAGATAGATATCAAGTACAACTTAGTAGTATGACTTGAAGAGTTACTATATTCCGTTTTTTAAAAATTTTTTATTTTGAAAAGTCTTCCAACAGTCATGTATTTAATAGGTTTCTACCTTACAAAGTACTTTCTGTTGCATTACATAATTAAAATAAACATTTAAGAACTCTGATATACTTAATAAATTTGTCAGAATGTTTTATTGACCTCGCGATAATTTATAGCATATATAACTAATGGAAACAATTTAATTCTGAGAAGTTTGGTGGTATTTGTTAAATGTACACAGTTGGCTTAATTCCATCCTCCTATTGTTATTTTAATTCTTTGCACCAAAGTAAATGTCCATTATCTTCCATTATGTGTATGTGATTATCTGTCTAATGCTTCTGTGGATGTTCATCTTAAAGTTTTGATTAATTTAAAACATAATTTTAAAATTGTAGCTACATAACTACATGAATTTTCCTTTTTCTCATTTTTAAATTAAAAAATGCAAATAAGAAATGAAAATCTATAAAGTTTTTATTATTTTAACTTTTTGGTATTCATTTTGTCGTTGTTATACAGTTTTGGATCGAGATCGATTACACCTTACCAATAGTCACAATTAAATTTAATCCATAGCGATCTGTATGTTTCCTGTATTCTGTTGTGTCTATTTTTTACCAGTTATTCAGCAATCATCTCCATATGAAACAAATCATTGAAACAAAAAAATTCCACTGATCCGAAATCGTCAAAGCCTACAAGAGTCCGAATTAGAAAGCAGTCATTTACCAGACATATGAAATACCAGAATGGAAAATAAATCGTGCATTTATTAGAGAATTTTTAGAAAGATTCGGATACACAGCCAAAAAATATTGCAAAGGTTCAATTATGAGGATACCAGCAAAAGTTGTGGAGAAATCTGTTCCATGTTACTGGAATTATTCTGATACATTCCATGATGAGACATCTTTTACAAACTCTATACGATGGAAGAAGCGCTTGAAGTAATCACCCAAAATGATTTTTCAAATAAGTATTGCACAAGCAAAATCTATAGTAGGCTGCAGCTTTTTAAAGGCTGCGAAGAAAATATACTAGATCCAGCTTACCCCAGGTATCGTCAGTTTTGTAAATTCCAGTAGCACAATGTTTACACTTAACCATGGTGGCTTTTAGTTTGGTAGTCTTAGTTGTCACACATTCCCTTCCTCGACTAAAACTGCTGTAGCAGGTCAGATCTTCGGGTTTTTTAAAAAAAAAAATAACAACAACATATCACTCTATCACATGTAAATATACCGGACGTCTTACTTGTCATACTGAATTCTTAAAATAGCCATTTTTTGCCAAATATTTTAAGGTAGTTTTAACACATTTATGCTTATAAAATCATTAGTTATTCGAACAGAACTTGTGTACAATAAATTAATTGTAGATACGTAACTTTATTAATTTTCTCTTCTGAAAAAGAAATTTTTATTTAAACTTTAATAGCATATTCATGTTATGCAACTTAGCATGTGCGCCCACGATCATTTTTGCTGCGGTGATATAGACGTTTCTCTTACCACGCTCTAACTTTAGATTTTTAATTAGCTACCATACTCCATTTGCGTGTGATATGCGCACTTTCAATTTAATGTTATATCTCTCAGTAAATTTTATAAGAAGGCTGTGTTAATTTCTTTACTGTAGAAATCTAAATAGAAATGGGCTTATTCAGTTATGTCCATTAGAGTTGTATATCTGCCAACCTGGCTCAATCAACTCTGGAGGG
Organism: Nautilus pompilius; assembly: GCA_018389105.1. Lineage (NCBI taxonomy): Eukaryota > Metazoa > Mollusca > Cephalopoda > Nautilida > Nautilidae > Nautilus > Nautilus pompilius. The sequence continues at coordinate 119,660 of JACATO010001722.1, read as the reverse complement.
AAACTTTAAATTGCAATTTTAAAATTCGCACAAAAATTAAGGGGGGGGGGATAATGTTCTCCTTGTTTCGCATTTGTACTATAAAAAAGCAGATTTACAGGTATTTTTTATTTCTTGATTGGTAAATTTGCATAGGCTGTTTTTATATAAAATATCTGCATAATGTATCAAAACATATCCGAGCTTTCTTTACCAGAAAGATTAATAAATTCAACGTTATGGGTTATTAAAGGAAATTGTTAGCTATTTTTAAGCTCGGTCAAAGGATGAAAACTTATAAGTGGTCCTTTTTTATTCTAATAATGTTATTTTTATATGAGAAGATCGAAATCCGCGATGTAATTGATGTAGGAAAGCATTAAAAATATTAATATTGAAAAAATTAACAAGAGAATGTCACCAAACAAGTGAAAAGTCTGCACCCAGTCAGATTGGAAATAATACGTATATTTTGGTTTTTGTTATTAGGTCGTTACAAATATTTTGTTTTTTTAACCGCAACAATGAGAGTTCATATTGTTGGCGAACGTGAAGTTTATTAATCAAAGTAAGTTCCACTACAATCAATACACTTCTGCCAATGAGTTTCAAGCGCATTTATACCATTTTGAAAAAAAATCTGCATTTCTGGAGTCGATAAACCATTGGAAGGCAGTTTCAATTGCTGCTTGGTTAGAGAAGCATTTCATATGGGGGAAGATGTCATTGGTGAATAGGCTAGGTGAGGGAGAACTTCCTACTCCGTGTTCAGTTTCTGAAGAGTCACTTTTGCAACATGAGGATGAGCATTGTCGTGGAGCAGGATTGGGCATCTTCGATGCACCAATGTCGGCTGTCGTTGGGAGAGTTTCTGATGAACAACGTTTAATCCAAGACAGTACCTTTTAGCAGTGATGGTTTCGCCAGGTTGCAAGAAGTTATAGTGGATGACACCAGTGGCAGTCCACCAGACAGTGACCATGACCTTCTTTGGGTGGAGGCTGGGTTTTGGAATGTGGTTAGGCACCTTGTATCCGTCGAGCCACTGTGTTGATCGTTTGCGATTGTCGTAAAGGATCCATTCTTCATCGCACGTAATGATTCGGTCAAGAAATGGGTCGTTTTTGTTTATTATGACAAGCAAAGAGCAGATCTCCAATTGACGATTTTGTTGTTGCTCATTCACTCGTGAGGCACCCACTTCTCAAGCTTCTTCACTTTGCCGATTGTGTCAAGATGGCGGGAAACAGTTGCAGTGCTTACGAAAAGCTCTCCAGCAATTTCCCGCACTGTTTTTCTTGCATCGGCTTCAACTGAGGCAGGCAGTCCTCATCACAGCTGGAAGGACGTCCGATACGTTCCTTATCTTCGAGACTCAATATCTCCTGATCGAAACTTTACAAACTATCGTCGTATGGTGCACTCATTTGCTGTGTCCTCGCCCCATGCTGTCTTAACGTTACGAGTTGTCTCGTTCGCTTTGTGTCCTGGTTTAAACTCGTGAAGCGAAATGGCACGAAAAGATATCTACCAATGCTTCACTCAGAACCCTGTAACAAATATCCATTTTATGATTTTAAAAAAGGTAGGTTTTGCATAATGTATGCCTAAGCACACGCTACAAAACGATATATAACTTATCTACGTACACCTTCATAAGCGGGCAAAAATGAACCCCAAATTAACATAATATAAAAACCGACAAAATGTTTATAACGACCTGATAGTATGAAGAACATTGAGTTATAAAACATCAAATAAAAAAAAGAGGAAATCTGACATTATGATAATGCGCTGTTTAATTACTTGGAGTTAGATGGGTACATTGATACGGGTAAAGAATACTTTTTAAAAAGTTATCCACTTTAGAGAATATCAAATTGACATTATTTTTTATTTGAAAAAAGATAATTAATTGTGGCAAGAGAACGAGCTAAATTTATAGCAATTATTCAACACAAATTTACCGAACGATTCAACAGTTTTTTCTTTGTAAGGATAATTCACCACAAAGAAAACATTAGGCGATTGTTTAATAAATCTCCCCGCTTTACAACTGCCATGTCGGACTCTTGCCTGCTTGTGAGCACTAAATTAAAAATAAAACTACGTCCTCACTCGGACGAGATATTTAGTTAATTATTCATGAAAAGTGAACTATGCTACATCAATAAATCTTTTTAAAAAATTAATTTACTTTCAGGATAATTTGAAAAAAAATATATATATATATATATATGTCGAGAAAAGCATACCCGGGTCTTTTTTCTTTGGTTTCGGAGGAGAACATGCATCTATTGTCCTGAGAAGAAGAACGGAAACAATCAAAATTACTAGGGTTTCTTGACGCATCTTTAGCTGCTGTTTTCTAAACGCGAGTTTTGTTCTTCCAAAAAGGAAACAACCGAAATAGTTTCTATCTAATAAGATGACAAGCTGTTCATCTTCTGAAGTGATATTTTTAAAAATCTGAATATTTATATTTGTTGTACGTGCCTCGCATATCGAATTTGCTTTCATTTTATTTTTACATTGATTATTTATAATCGGTAACGTATGAATAGATTTCGAAAAATGTTTTAATATTCAATTTGTCATATTTCTCTTATTTTAAATAAATATGCAAATTAATGCAAAATTGACTGAGAAAATATAATTAGAGCAATGGACATGAATGTTTAAATTAATGATACCAAATTAAGGCGTCTATATACTTTTTATTTAAAAAGAATATTTCATGAACAACATTAACATCAATTTTAAAACGGCGATTATTCCAACTTATAAAAATAAAATTCTTTTTTTTTTCTTTTATCGTTCGAAATAATGACAAAGTAATCAAGTGTAAAGAACACTTTCCCCAAATAATTAAACGCTCTAATGCTTGCAGTAAACTAAAGTTATTTTATTAATAAGTAAAAAAACTTTTGTTTTCTTACTTTCACTGATTTTCACTGTCGTAAACAATCAAATTTTAATATTCGTTTTTCTCTAGACGCACTGACCTTTTCTGAGTGCATTTGAAAATAACAAAAGCAAAAGTAGATTTGAAGAGACCGACAAGGAACATGATGCGGAAAAGTGATTCTCATTGTTGACCAGGTTTGTTGGTAATAAATATCTGAAAAACAACGCAATTGTACGCCTTTTATCCATCTCATCATAACAAACCGAAAACACTGTATTTAAACTAATTAAAATATTTTATACATCCAGGCAAATGTGAAGAGCCAGATCACGATTGGCCACGAAAGGAAAGACAGGTTTTTTTTTCCCCCTTTTCACAAAGTGGTTAATGGGTTGTCGCAGAGCCGTCACACGAAGCATCAACACCAAAAACCAAAACCGGATTCACTCTGTTGATAACGACAGACACCATTCACGTAGAGCAAACACAAAGAAAACTTTCATTGAATAACTGACAACAACCATGCGGGGCAGCACCCTGACTTTACCCAACCCTTTCACATATTAGCAGATCGTCCTTCGATTAATTGTTCCGCAGTTTATATTTGGTTTCTGGTTTGTGGGTCCATTTGTCATTAGTTCTGTGGTCATAACATATGATGGTCCGCACTGTGCTCTGGCAGTTCTAGTCAGGCCTACAGCTGATTCGTAGGAAAAGTCTTTCACAGTCAACTCTGGTTAACCGTTTGCCAGGTTGCCTGACAGAAACATCTGGACCTTACAATTAATTTATCAGCAAATGGTAAGTCATAGACTTTATGGCTGAACTGACTGGATAAAATACCAAAAAAATCCAACATTAGATGATTTTACTCTACTGGAAGCATTTTTAAAAACAACTACCATTCCGAGTTCAAATATCATATTTAGACGGGGTCACACAATCATTTTGTGAATTTGACCAAGAGCGATTACAACTAATTTTTCGAACATTAAATATTCAATATTTATTTAAATAATATGCAATTTAAATCGTATCTCAGTTTTTGCATAATATTTTGTGATTAATTAAATATTAGTTGAATATGTTCAATGTTAAACTAGTGTCATTACCATAATTTACTTTTAGAAGAAATAATATTTTAATGCTGTTTTTAATCCAGCTTACACGAGTTCCTTATTCTAAGTTTAATCCATTAGTTTATTGAACCTGCACAAATATTTAGAAATAATTTCTACGGTTTTTTTATGTTAATAAATGTCTAAACTTTATTAAAGTTTTGGTTAGCGTTCTGAAGCATAGATGCCTCCGATTATTTTCATACCAGATGAATACTTAAATTTTCTCATTTGCACAAAAAATTTATTCCTACATTCAGGCAGAAGACCACGTGTCAGTCGTGCACAGGTTTAAATTTCTCACTGTTTTGATAATCTGCTTTATTTTTCTAATTGTTTCGATTTTAAAATATAAGCAATGCAATACGTATTGCGGATTGTTCGACCGTTTTAAATATGAAAAGTAATAAAGCTTTTCCGTGCGCTAACCCTCGCACAATATAAGTAAAAAGTGTAGTTTTCGGATAATTCAAATTTCCAATATCGAATAAATTTAGGTAGACTTCAGATTGATACATTTTTGATAATATTGCAAAATGATGCTGTTTTATTAAAATTTTCTAACTTAAAGCAAAAATGACCCTATTTCCAGATTTATAAATTAAAAAAATTTAAATACGTATGCAAATTGACGCAGTTTTATTAAAAGTAATTCCATTGTTCGTTTACTTTCCCCACAATTTCCTTCACAACAAACGAATGATGTCAAGTAAAGACAAAATACAGTTACACATACAAAAGAAAATCTATGAGAAAGAAACGTCTTTACAATCATTGTACGTCTAAATTTCTTTCTTTATATTGTTACCGCCTACAATTTCTATGCTGCATTTTTTAAAAAAAGAACAACAACAGCAAATATTTCACAGGAAAATCGATATTTATTTGTTCTTGTAGAAGAGGATACAGTGATTGTCAGGAACAATAATGCAAATGTCTGGGCTATTTAAATCGTTTCACGGCCATCTTGGAAGATCAACGATTGCAATAGCTTTTAGTACACACGCAAATTCTGATAATGTTGTTGGACTTACATTGGTCCTTCTTCAAGTCTTCTTTTGTTGCTTGATTATCCCCAAATTTGGATGCACAATTCCTTTTGCACACTAAAAAAAAGAAGACAGAATCGTTTGCAACGCACTAGGTACCATTAAAAAAAGTTATCACAATAAAAACACGCTTAGGTTATTGCGGAATATTACAAGATAAATGAGGAAACTAAATTTACAAAATGATTCTAAAAACTATGTAAAAGATGTCGAGTTAAGTAAAACCGGTCTGTGGGAAAATGTGGAACATATCAATGAGCTTCTAAAAAGGGATATCAGCACTGATGTCGGATACCACTCAGAGAATAAAGCTGAATACATATTTTCAAAAAAAAATTTATTATTCTTTCTTAACCTTATTTAACCCGTTTTCGGCCTCTTCAAACTGTAAGATCTAATTTCACCGCAATAGCGACTTTTCATTAAATGTCTTTCAGACGATTGACCGGTGCATTAAAACTGTAATTAACCGTTGACGGTAAAACCGCACAGAGATCAATTTCTCGGGCGGCAAATGTGATGTAGTGGCGAAGAAACGTTCTTTCCTATTCCGTTGAGACTAAGATATAAGCTGGAGGAAGTTAAAATCTTTGACAAGGGCAAGTAAAACTGTTCCCCCCAAAACAAACACATGGCGATGCAGAATTGACATTGTTTTAAAAGTGAGCTTAGCATCTCTCAGCATAAAACTCCATTACATCTGGTGGTAAAACGAGTCGTGGGATCCAGTCGGAAGCACTGATGGAGCTGTCAGATTTCAAAATTTAGAACAAAACGACTAGCCAAAATGCAGAAGCTTACAAAAGGGTTTGGCAAGGAACGTTAAAGGAATCCAAAGCAAAATGTTAGATTTTCACACACCTTTTCAAGTTCGAGACAGACATCCCAGCATGCGAAAATATTATATGAAAGAAGACTATCTTTTTTAACCGTAGTAAAAAACGAGCTGACAAGAGAAAGCGCGGAGCCCTGGTGCAAGCGAAATAATATTGCAGCAGAAGAATTACCTACAAACAGTGAAATAAGAAATTAACATGAAGTTGAAATAAGCCTAACTCTATAGTGTGGACTTCCGATAGAAGAGATACCTACCTTACAATCCATAATTATTTCAGACAATTCCAAAACAATAAGAGAATTTAGAAGCCACTCTATCATCTTGGGTTATAAATAAATTTTCCAAAAAAAAAAAAAAATATGAATGAAACAACTTGCTCTTCATCCTCAATAGAAAGCATGATATACTAACAATGAAATTCTTCAGAAAAGGCTCGCAACATCAACACCAGACTTAACTTATCGTAATAATGAAACTGGCGAACCTACTTTTCAAGATATCGACGATCGACTAAACAGCAATGACCATAGACCAGTGAGATGGTGGAAACACACAACAGAGATGGAATTACGAAAAGAGAAAATTGTTTGAGATTTTACTCATAAATTCCTTATAATAATTAGACGCAGCTCTAAAACGCCAATCTTAAAGTAGGTTGTTTAACTAACCAATTCTAAAAGCTGCTAAAGGGAACCGTGCCGATGGGGACCACAAATCATATTGAATAAAAGATTTTAAGCACCCAAACAATATTTTAACGATATAAATAAGAAAGTATTAACCCTTTTAGAAGAATAAATTGCTTATAATCAAAACTAAAACAAAGAATATTTAGTTACACGATGCAGATGAAAGATGGCTGCACAAGTCATCCGGTTTCAGATTGTAACGAGATGTCAGAAAGATGCTAATATTGGTTAAGGATAATTTATGAAAGCAATGAATACAAAAGAAAAGAAAAGGTCAAAGAAAATTGAGACACCACTGCCTTGAAATACATCAGCCTCAAGAACTATACATTGCTGCTAGAAATATTTAATTTCGAGAGATACCGAGGACGCTGACATCACTAAAAATATCCTGGAATATGTTAGAGATTAAGTCAAAGACAACGCCATAGATTGCTTCATATCAGTTGAAGTAGATATAAAAATAGATAAGTAAAATAAGTAATAATCATTAATTTATAAGCAAAGCTCCAGTAATCGGAAAGTCAACGTAAGTAGTTGAGTGATGAGACGAATACACAAAATGGGGCATAAAATGAATCATTTTGTTGGTCTACAAACTAGAAGCTTTTCGAACATTTAAAAGCGCAGATTAGGGACATGAGGTTTCCTAGACGCATCACCATGTTCCACGAGTTTGGTTGAGAGGGAATAAATCAAGCTTTAAAAGTGACAAAAAAACATTGGAAAAAAAACTTGTTGAGAATGATTTTCTGGAAGCGTCACCTAAAAGAAGATACAAAAACTTACGGATTGCATAGATTTTTCCATAATAGAACAGAAAATATCATTTTGGAATTGATAAATAACTGCTTTGTGAAAATTTAAAAAAATAATAATCAAAGACATCTTTTCTAATCATAATTAAAAAAATTATTAATCATTTCAGAGCTGAAATCAAACCTTTCATATTAAAAAGAAAACACTGACAGAACCGTCAACTACATTAATTGTTACTATAGTAGATCTTCCAGAAGATAACCAACCCTAACCATTCCAAATAATTTGTGTGATAAACAACTAGCATGACGATATCATATCCATGCAATGGAAACTGAGGGAGGAGAAGATGATCGTTATAAAATATATTGTAGGAAATATTTGGAGAATAAATATCAGAAGTTTCAAAAAAATTACGCGGCACAAAATTAGTATAATCTTTTCCTGCTGATAACAGCTGCGGAAACAAAACGAATGTAAAAGATGAAAGTGTAAAGCTACTATAAAAGATGTAAAGTAAACAAAAGATGACAACCAATTCTATGCACCAACCATTACTTAAACCTAACAACTGAAAATAAAGGCGAAAAATTTTGTCTATCAAGTGAACGATTTGAATAAAATTACCCAATTTATAAAATGTCCAATAAACTCAAATACCGTTTATATACGCTGCTAATATCAAAGAAAGAAAGAAAATTATTCAGACCAGGACAATATTTAAAAAAATCATAAGATCACCACTCACATTAGAAATACTTCATGAAACGCACCTAGTGAAAACATGGATTAAATGTATAGCATACAAATGAAGTTGACAAAGAATGCACTAGGATGTATATACTTTATCGCATTCTCGAGAGAATTAACAGATAGATTCATAAGACACCTATCTCACCGACTACAAAAAAGAATATAAAGATCACAAAGGCCGCTAATATCCTATTCACAGAAGGCTTTTTCCATGTTTAAAATGTTGCGATTTTAGAGTTATTTTCTCCGCGCGGAATTCTCTAAATATGAATAAGCAACTAGCCTTAGAACGATCTCTGTTTGTATGTCTGTCTGGAAGGAAACGTCAGAACAGGTAGCGCTTTTACTTGAACTGCGCACTGTGACGGTATTTCATGAGAATTCATTTCGTTTGGCATAAACAAGGTGGCAAAATGCATGCGCCGAAACACCCAATCGCATGCAAAGAATTCAAAAAGTAATACAAATTTAAAAGACGTACAAAAGAAAAATGGATGGTTACAAAGTCGACACATTTCGACTATGGACAGACCGCGACAGATTATAGGCGCATACCTGCCGTAGAAAACCTGTTGTTTTTCCGAAACATCTGAATAAGTGTTTCAGTTTCTCAAAGAAAATTACATCTGACAGAAAAGTCAAAACCATGAAATTATTTACCGCCAGAAATGTGTGAGATCTTTCAGAATTTCTGAACTTATCGGGTTTGTTGAAATGCAGCTTAGCAGTATGACTTGAAGAGTTACGATATTTTGTTTTCGATATTAAAATTCGTTATCCACAGGAGAAGTTTTAGCGGCCAGGTGACTGAGAGGTTTCTACTTCACAAAGGTGCTTGCTGAATTATAGAATTGGAATAATACACCTTTAGTAAATATGATCTAATAAAAACATTCTCTAACAATTTTGTTTTAGTGACTTCAACTGATAAATTTATAGCATATTTGACTAATGAAAACAGTTTGATTTCGAGAAGTTTGGTGGTATTTGTTAAATGTACACAGTTGGCTTAATTCCATCCTCCTATTGTCATTTTAATTCTTTGCACCAAAGTAAATGGGCATTATCTTCCATTATGTGTATGTGATTATCTGTCTAATGCTTCTGTGGATGATCATCTTAAAGTTTTGATTATTTTAAAACATAATTTTAAAATTGTAGCTACATAACTACATGAATTTTCCTTTTTCTCATTTTTAAATTAAAAAATGCAAATAAGAAATGAAAATCTATAAAGTTTTTATTATTTAACTTTTTGGTATTCATTTTGTCGTTGTTATACAGTTTTTGATCGAGATCGATAGTTAAATTTAATCTAAAATGAACTCTGACCCCCAACCCTGACCCTGACCCTAAATATTACTTATGCGGCCATTATCGATTTATTCTCGAGTGTTTAATGCCAGTAGCCGAGATCTTTCGCTGTTCACTGGTTAATCGTCTGAAACGAGACCGGTCAGTTCATGCGCATTCTCACCGGCAAAACTATCGAAGATGGGGTTCATGGAGTAATTGGTCGGTTATTGCCGAAGATGTAATCAGACCACATCGATGTTTTGGACGTCTTGCCATTATTATATCACGCACTAAACGAAGCAATGATGTGTGCAGACGTTCGGTAGGGTAGCAGTACAGATTTTGGATTTGTTCATGATCAATTAAATTTAATCCATAGCGATCTGTATGTTTCCTGTATTCTGTTGTGTCTGTATTTTTTACCAGTTATTCAGCAATCATCTCCATATGGTTCAAATCCTTGAAACAAAAAAATTTCACTGATCCGAAATCGTCAAAGCCTACAAGAGTCCGAATAAGAAAGCAGTCATTTACCAGACATATGAAATACCAGGATGGAAAGTAAATTGTGCATTTATTAGAGAATTCTTAGAAAGATTCGGATACACAACCAAAAAATATTGCACAGGTTCAATTATGAGGATACCAGCAAAAGTTGTGGAGAAATCTGTTCCATGTTACTGGAATTATTCTGATACATTCCATGGTGACATCTTCTACAACCTCTACACGATGGAAAAAGCGCTTGAAGTAATCACCCAAAATGATTTTCACACAAGTATTGCACAAGCAAAATCTATAGTAGGCTGCAGCTTTTAAATAATGAAACAACAAAAATGTATTAGATTGAACTCACCCAAAAAATCTCCCAATCTGTATGTGACAGTTGCACAATGTTTACACATTACTTCTCTTTGTTTTCCTTTTTCAAATTTTTTACAAGATTTTCCAATTTTCGAACTTTCGTAGCACATAATCATTCCTGTTTAAGGCAAATAAAATACAAGTCATTAGATATAAAATGTAAATTTTATTCTTGTCGTATAATTTACAATCGTAACAATACTTCGTGAAAAAGAATAATAGCTATTAATTGTAACTAAGTAACTTATTTCTTATGTAGGATAGTTACTTTTTCGAAAAAAAGTTATTTACATTTTGGTAGCATTTTTATGTTCTACAACTTGGCATCGCTTATTATTATTATTTATTATTATTATTATATTATTATTATTATTATTATTATATTATTATTATTATTATTATTATTATTATTATTATTATTATTATTATTATTATTATTATTATTATTATTATATTATTATTATTATTATTATTATTATTATTATTATTATATATTATTATTATTATTATTATTATATTATTATTATTATTATTATTATCTGTTTTGCAGTAACGTTATTTTTTCTATTCGTTAACTTCAAATTTGTTTTAGTCTTCGTGTTAGTCGCGTGTTTCATGTGATTTTTGAATTTAACATCTTATTCGATACAGTAACTTTTGGTAAGAACCACGTGACAGCATGGATTCAGTTCGTTATTCGACAACTACTTTACAGGTGAGGACTTTCTTCTCTCTGCGCGATTAGTACCTGTTGAAACGTTTCTTCTTGGACACTTTTCTGGTGGTGAATTGACGTCCACTCTTGTGCACTCTTCCATACCGCCAAATGGTGATAACGAAATGCGGGTATTTAGTATCAAGAGGAATTAAGATGAACAGTGATCGAAAAGGTTGAGGAAATGGATCTAGTCAAAAAGATGCTTCGCTTGATAAATAAATGAAAAGAGATGAAAGTTAATTTCCAAACATGAGAACGGCAGAGGTCCGTCTGCGCTTATCCGCCATAAATTTATGTTTTTAAGAGGACTGGGTAGAAATGGATGGCATATTAGATTGTTTACGTCGTCAGTTCACTGCTGCTGCCGACTTGGCCTGATGATGAAGCGTACTGATCATTTCAGTCGAGGAGAGGAGGGGCGCCCGATTGCGAATGGATGTCCCAAGAATACGCAAAAGGTTTATGGGGTGACACTGGCTTTGACTTCCAGGTCTGCTATAGATAACTAGATTCGCGAGTCTTTCCTTCTTAAATTTTGATTACGTAATTTGGATGCTATAATTTGATATGAAATATCTACATATTGTGTAGAAACATATCTGAGTTTTTTTTGTTTTTTTTTTAAAGAAAAATTTGTATAATTCAAAGTTATGGTCAATAAGGAAGAACTGTCAGCCATGCTAATTAATAAAACTTACAGGTGAAAAATTCTAATTTAATCGCACCAGCTGCTGGTGAGAAGTCCACAACCCGCTATAAGGGGGGGGGGGATAAGAAAGTGAAATATTCGAAAGAAAAAGAAATTTAGTCCAAAAAAAAAATGGAAAATTTAATATTAAATTTTGATTAGATTAAAGTTTTACTCTATGAAAATTCTAACGAAATATTCTTCTAATTAGTTATCGATTTGAATATATAATTCCCATTTCCTTTCGTTGTGAAAACAATATTGAGAGAGAATATCCAATTGAAAAAAAGTTAAAGTTGTCTTTATTATAAACAGGGCCCCGGAAAATTAACGATTTGCCAGATTTCAGGGACCTTCTGACGTGGTTTGAAGCACGTAACTTTCGAATTCATCTGGCCTATGACAAAATTACCGATTCACCCCTGAATGGCGAGCAAGTACGAATCGGGTCACGCCGAAAGTCAGTACAGGCAGAGTGTATTTAAACAGACTCTCAGACTGTTACTGGCCAGATACTCGAAACGAAACTGTCCGCTTTGTTTTTCTCCAGCCGGCGTCCAGTTCTGTGAATGCCGTTCCAATGTTTTGATCCACAAATCTCCGCCGGCGAATGCGATCTCTGGCTTCATCCAAAACTGCGCAGCAGAGATCGAAACATGCAGGCGCCAACCATGCCGCTGAAAGTGACAAAATCACCCCCATGTTCTCGATTTCACGAAGAGGGCTGAAATAGGCTTCCAAAGCAATGTAAAACCTGGTCGCTGTACCACCAAACTCAGTAGACAGAGAACGGGCGATATCTGGTATCTGCATAAAGTTAGGTGTTCACTTGGCAGAGGCGATTCCGAAAGTGCTGTCTTTAAACACAAAATAAATGACCATTATTAAAGGATTCTAAGACTGAGTTAAAATCTATGTAAACTGTAGTTAGTGAATATCGCTCGTGAATGCATACCTCATTAGATTCATATATATATTAATAAATACAGTTTATTAATTAACGGATATATGTACTTTCAAAAATTAAAAAAAAGCTGTATCAGAGATTATAAGAAAAAAGATGGTTTCTAAAATTTTTTTATATAATGTCAATGATGACAGTGTCTGTCGAGTTCAATACTGTAGGATTAATAGCTTTAATGTGTAATTAAATTTACGAAACTTATTTTAAAAAGTTTTATTTTATTAATGAAATTCTAACATTTGTTCTTGTTGACTTATTTTATTTCTGTATCCAGAACGAGCCATTACAAAAAAAAAAAAAATTTTTTTTAGCGAATGCTCAACGGATTTGGTTTTAGAATAGATGGTGATTTCCTCATCACAGTGTTCATTGGAACTGGCAGAGTTACACGTTGAAATGTTTCAGAACGCGCCTCTGGTATCGGGGTGATAAATGTTTGTGAGCTATTTAAAATATTAAGCTACTTTAAAAAAAAAACGCGTTTATAGTAATTATGATTTTAAATAAGCGATACTGTGACAATTCCGTGAATATCCGTGAGTTTTCCAGGAGCCCCAATTGTGAACTGCCATCGATGTTGGGTTCGGTCGAGAACCTTTCCTGGAAATGCTTCTTTTCAGCTCCGAGAAAAACAACAACTTTATTTCTTTTGTGATGTGCGACACGTTCCTAAGTGATGAATCGAAAAGTATTTTTTTTTTGTTTTTTTACAACTAAATCTAAACTGCAACAGAAAAGTAAAGAAAGAAACTTTAATAATAAAATGCGGGCTAACAAATTGGCATCAGTTGTGGTCCCCACACAAACAGCGAGTAAACATCTAATTTCTTTTATATATTTACGTATTTAATATGCACACGGATTTTTAAGCTTGTTAATGGAATTAATTTAAAATAGAACATTACATTTAGTTTAATTTTTCGAATTTTAAAGCATTTGGGATATTAGACCATGGACAATTTCATAAAACAATTGCTATTCTCTTTCCGAGTTGAAATTCCTGTGGGAGAACTTCTATCGACCTTCTGTGAACGTCAGTCGGAATTACCCACCTTCTCTTATAATTGCTACATATTTACTTTTCTGCTCTAAAGTTGTTCTTTGATTTTTTTCCATAAAAGTTATATTTGGCTACACCAGCAACCGTTCGATGTAAGAAAGATCTGTAAATATTCTGATTATTTTCGTTGGGACTCTGAAATGTGACACCGATATTTAATAAACCTTATATCCATGATTAGAGAGCCTCATTTAATATAACCTTTGCCGAAACTATACATTTTATATAATTTATTCTTTGAATAATTTAACAAAAGTTAAAGAAGATTCTTGATGAGTATAATAAATATATGATTTTATAATTCTATAAGAAAAAAAAGCATACTTCACACAGAAGCAAAGTAAATTATCTCACCTGCCTAAATTTTATTTACCTTTTGATGACAATTCTTCTCGCTCTGACAATTATTCACCCGTAAAAAATCTTTGAACTTATTCACCTTTCATTTTTTAATATAAAGAAAACAAATGCTATATTTGTAATGAATTAAATGAAAAGTAACGAATGTCAATGATCTGTCAACGATGGAAACTGACGTCGTTAAACATACCATCTCAGTCACTGTAAATTCTTAACTCTAAGAGTTTTCACTAAAGAACAACGAAAGGTTATTACTCTTGTATTCATACTAAAAACGATGTTATTCACGATTTAATTAAATATAGTTATATTTCGGAAAACGAACCTCATTTCACTCTAAATATCTGCACATCCCCGGACTAGATGGGATATTAACTCTTTTATTCACGAGAAGACAGAAGAACCGCATTACTCTCTGTGTGTTATTTCTCCAAAAATGTATTTGTGAATATTTACAATAATACATTGAAGAAAAACATACCTGATTTTAATTTTGGTCCCGTTGGTGAACAGGTTTGTGTGATGTTGGGAAGAAAGACAGAAACAAAGAAAAGGGCTAAGACTCCCTGACGCATCTTGAATGGCCCTTAGCTGTTATTTTAAAACAGGTCGCCTTCTAACAACACAAAAACAATCAAATGCCTTTCTTAAAATTAGTTGGCAGTTATGAAGCCGTGAATATTATGAAGTGATATTTTATTATTTAATATTTATATAATTTATGTGCATATTATTTAATTTATGAACAGTGATCAAGACATTGATTATCTGTAAGGATAATTTAACTTTAAATATTTATAAATGTGTAGATGCAATACATATTCATTTTGCCATCATATAATTTTAGATAATTCATCAATGATAGGTAATCTATGCATAAATTAAAAAAATATCCCATCTAAATATCATAGTTTTTTTACTACTTTAAGCAATTAGGTAAATTAATTCAAAACACGTCAAACATATTTGTTCAAAGCAGTGCAAATGAATAATTACATTTCTGTTACCAAACTGAATTATTTATCAGTGTTTTCTAGCAAGTTTTAGTAATTATTAAGTTTACAATTATTTGTAAAACATGGGTTAACTTTACTTAAAGGAAAAGAATTAGTTTTTGTTAATGTTCGAAATAAAGACAATTCCATTAATCGAAAATATTATTAAAAATTAATTATTGCTTTTTGATTTTCTGCTTGAAAGGTATACTAACCTCAGTTATGATCTTTCTTATCTGATTTTTCTTGAACTTTGGGAAAAATAAAGTTTGTCATCTTAAGTCTCATTCACGAATAGACATCAAGAACACACCTATCATGTGTAAACATACTTAGTTTCTCATACTTTTGTATATTTCATCTCATTTAAAGATGTGCACAGATATTAAAGATTCTAAATGGATTCAATTAAAATGAAACCATATTTGTCAAAATTCATCACTTGTTACACAACTTTAAACATAATTGAATAAACTATAAATCTATTTAAATTATTTTTTAAAAGTATTTCTTATTTTTATTATGCTTTTGTGTTTTTCAAGAAAAGGATTTGATGTAAGAACTCCTTTGTAGCATTATAGTGTGATGAATGTGCGAGAGACTCCCAAATCGTTTCAATCTGAAAAATTCGAAAAAGGTCGTTGTTTAGACAGTTTCACTGTGGGAATTTTTTCTTAAATAAATTAGTTCATTATAATTTTTTAAAATTTCATTTATACATGCGAGAAATTTTATCATCTTGCTGAATATATCAAGCGGAATTATTAAAGTTCCTTTAGCATTGTAATATAACTACTTTCCTGTTTAAAGTAGTCTTATGTTAATTTGTCTATCACTTTTCTTTTTACTACGTCAGCATTTTTTGGATGTTTCTCATTATTAAAAACAAAAATCACAACGACGGTAAAATAATAATTCATCAGAAAGTCTACACTTGATTGTGGATATTCCTTTGAAAATATAATTCTACCTATTCTGGTTAGTCTTTCTGAACTTCGAACTGCGGTACAGTCAACGTTAGAAACTGTACCTGCTTTATATCAATTACCGTAAAACCTCTTTTAAAGAACTTGCCTAAACTGTAGACTTATTATTCACCTTCAGTAATATCAAATGTTGCTATAGTTTCTTTATTAATATAACCAATTTAAGCTTATGATATTATTAATTCTTGTAAAATTGTAATAATTATTAAAACAATGGTAATGTAAATTATCTTATTTGTTTTACCATGATCTACTTTCTGATAATGATTCTGCTCCTGTGGACAATAAATGAGTCGTAACAGTCTGTGTTTTAATTTATTAAATTTCTTTTGAGAAAGTGTGAGACATTCCTCTTGTATTATAAATAAAATAAAACATAGATATGATAAGATATATGCACTGGTACATTTCGAAAAATAATTTCTTTTCTCACTCTCTATATTTATACAGTGGCGGACAAAGAGTTGGGACACGCTGTGAAATTGATAATTGAGCTCCCTCGTTTTAACAAAGGCATTTAAATGCCCACCACATTGTTTATTATATGCACAAAACATGCCTTCACAGTGTATAAAAGCAACACATGCTATTTGTTTATATATTCTCTGGAAAAAATATTTGAATCGGCAATGTCCGATTTGTACCGCGACAAAAGAGTTGGAACAGTGAGCAAAACCATAAATATTTTTCGATATTCCAAATTACAATCGGAAAAAATGAATGGAAATAATCATTTGACTAGTAGTGGGTGGCGTATCCGTGATTTTAGATCACTTATCGTCAACGACGGGGCATGGATTCGACCAAACGAAGGCAGTCGTAATTGCTCATTTCCTGCCAGCTTTTCTGGACGGCCTACCAGAATTGGTCTTGGTTGAGATTCTTGTGTTTGGCCACCTTAGCCTTCAGCTGCTTCCAGGCATTTTCGATTGGGTTGAGATTCGGACTTTGGGGCGGCCAGCGCATGACATCCATTCCTAGTTGAATGGTGAGGGAAGTGACGACTCTGGCGATGTGGATCGAGGCATTGTCGTGTTGGAAGATGGTGGTGACTGGCATGTTCTCGTCGATGTAGTCGACGACGACATCCCTCAGTAAATTGCAGTAGGTATGGGCGGTCGCTCTGCCCCTGATCAACTTGAGAGGGCCTGGTCCCGCCGCGCTCATACACCCCCAGACCATCAACGATCCTCCTCCGGCTTGTACCGTCGGTCGGATGCACTTTATATTGTATTTTTCGCCATGGTAACGTTGAACATACACTTGGACAGCACTGTGGATGCGCAAACTCTAGCCGATTGAACTTTGGTCCAGTTTTTGTGCGCTTTAGCCCATGTTATGCAGATGCGCCTTTTCTTGTTGCTGATCATTGGCTTTTTCTAGGCGATTCGTCCAAAGAGATTACCCTCGCATAGACAACGTTGAATAGTGCGACTGGAGACATTCACTCCACTCAGGTAGGCTCGAATGGTGGTCGATGTCAGGAAACGATTGGCCCTGGATTTGCAACAAATGAGTCGATCCATTTTGTTGTCGCATTTTTGGGTTCGTGTTTCCGGTCTCCTTGTACTACTTCAGAATGCGATTCACAGTGCTTTTCGGGCAATTGACTCATCGGCTATCTCCCGATAAGACAGATTTTCTTGGTGGTGCTCAACTATCAAGTCTCTGATTTCAGTCGACGTTGTCTTGCCAGGTATGGTCCAAAAATGATCTTAAATGGTCTTAGATGATGTGATTCTATTCATTTGATCCTTTAAAAATGAATATATTGAGGGAATAAATGTATGCACAGATTTTGTTCACTGTCCCAACTCTTTTGTCGCGGTACAAATTTGACTATGCTAATTCAAATATTTTTTTCCAGACAATAGATACACATATGACATTCTTTGTTTTTACACATTGTAAAGGAATGTTTTATACAACTTATGGACAATAGGATGGCTATCTGTATGCAAATGTAAAAACAAGAGAGTTCAAATATCAATTTCACAGCAAGTGTCCCAACTCTTTTGTTCGGCACTGTATATATGTATGATCGGACTTAGTTTGAAATTTAAATTGATTATTCAACCTATTTCCAATGTACTACCTTTATTTTTTTTTCTTTTTTAAAAAAAGTTTCTTCAACAAATTAAAAATGACTGTTTTTTTTGAAGATGCAGAGGATACCTCTGTTTATTAGCGAAGAACAGAAAATATTAAATAGACTGGCAGTTGTTTTGATGTATAATGACTGTTTTTCATCTCTTGGTTTCTATAAACGAAATTCTCCCAACAAAACAAAAGCAATCAAAATGTTTTCTATTTAGTTTTTTTAATAGTTACAATCTGTGCATAATTTAAGATAACATTTTTATATTCAATTTGCC
Organism: Nautilus pompilius; assembly: GCA_018389105.1. Classification (NCBI taxonomy): domain Eukaryota; kingdom Metazoa; phylum Mollusca; class Cephalopoda; order Nautilida; family Nautilidae; genus Nautilus; species Nautilus pompilius. Next base: position 101,261 of record JACATO010001722.1, on the reverse strand, counting down.
TACATCTAATTTGTAAATTAATTATTTATAACCATTAATTTATGGATAGATATTCTGAAACTCTTTAATATTTATTTATTATAATAACTCAATTTTTAAATAATTTATGCAATTTAATGGAACAGGTGACTGAAGAACATCTGTCCAAATCATTGCAGATGATTCATTGAATTTCTATTACAAAATTAAAATGGTTAAGAACGATGTTTCGAAAGAAATATTTAATATACAGCTTTAAAAGGATTTTGAATGGACGAACACTTTAAATTATGAAAGAATTTTTTTTTTTGTTAGCATTCTAGAGAAAGAAAAACTCGTTTAGATGATCATGGAACCTCTCGACGAATACTTGGACAAGTTTTCTAGTACCTACATCAAACGAAATAGATTTTTTAAATAAGAAAACTCTTATTTGCCTACTTGTGTCTATTTTAACTGTCGTATAAAATAATGTCTATCTTAACATTTATTCATCCTTAGAATTTCTGACTTTACTTCAGTACAGTGAAAGCTAACTAAAGCGAAATTCAATGTCAGGGAAACACACGGAACCTGACGTTGGAAATCAAATCTCAATGTTGGCCAAATATATTAGTAATACTTACCTTAAAAACCACATAAATAATGTTTATTTTGATGATATGCGGAAAGTGAAAGTAATTCATTTAAATTTATATAAAATAAATTTCATAATTTCAGGCTGGAAAGTGGCAAAAGCGAGCTTACGAATGATCACAAAAGGAAAAAAGAGTTTCTGACAGATGCAGTTAATACTGTCAGTCAGCCGCCGCACGAACATTAACAAAAAACAAAAAAGGATCGATAGACAGATAAACCCTAATTAAATGTAAATCCATTGTTATTTACTTTAATAAATAATTACTCATTTTAAAAAGAGAAACTGTTGTATCAAAGGGCCAACTAAATTCATAGCAATTATTTAGCAGAAATTTAACTAAAAGATTTTGGTATTTCTTTGGAAAAAAACGGTAACAAACAAAATGCCCTTTTGTTTAATAAGTGGGAATTTATCAAGCTGTTGTATGCTCTCAATTGAAATCTTAAATTTTTAATATTTATGTTTTTCTTTCATTATGATATACAAGCTTCATTATTTTTTTTCTAAATTAATTACTTATATCGGTAATGTATGCATAGTTTTATGAAAACAATGTAATATTTAATGATCGCAATTGGTTATTTATTACTTATGTAGATTAATGCAACATCTGTCACTGGATAAACAGTTAAAATAATGGAGACCAAAATGTGAAATTTTGAAAAAAAAAATTTTTTTTCTTTTACGCTATCGTTTTTTTAAATTACACATATTCAGCCTTTATGACATCCTTTCTCCAACTGATAAAAGAAAAGTTTAACTAAAAATTTAAATAAAAATAAAATGGTTAAGAATCTTTAAAAACATTTTTGGCCAATATTAGGAAAGAATTCTGGAGTTTGCACTGAAGAAACAGACGTGTGTGTTAAAAAAAAGGAAATTTTTTTTATCTTTTCACAGTCTAAAAACATGAAGACTCAACTTAAGTCCTCCTCAGATGTCATTAATTCTTCTGGATAAATTTGAAAGCGAACAGAAGTAAATTCAGGAATATAATTCCATCGGAAGAAAGTGTATCGTTGGAAATCAAAACCCCGTGTTGGTTAATTACGTTAGCATTAATTATTTAAGACAATAATTTTATCTTTCTTTAATTATTTTAAATAAAATCAAAAATAAACCATTTAAATATCATTAAAATAACTTAATTTTTGAAAACTATGAAAAACCGGAACGAGAAACCAGGTTTACTGTGCTGAAAATGACTGAAATCATTTGCACAGAACATCAACCAAAGATATTTCCAATGAATGAGTGAAACAAACATGTGAAGCAACACCAAAATTGTGTCCTGCTATCTCTCATAAAATCAAGAAACGATCACTAATTAATATATAAAATAATTTATAAAATGCAGATCGCTTTCTTTGATTAATTGTTCTCTATTTCATTCGGGACTTCCCGTTTGTGGACCAAATAATCAGGTATTATTAATTCCATGCTCATAAAATTCGACAGCAAACACTATGCCCTGATTCGTTTAAAAAGTCCTTCACGTTGAAATCTGGTTAGGTATTTGTCAGATTGCCCATAGAAACATGTAGACTTTACAAATGATTCAGCAGCAAAGATACGTCCTACACTTTGTGGCTGTATTGACTGGATAAAATACCAAAAAATCCAACGTTAAACGATTTTATTCTAATGGAAACATTTTTTAAAACAACTACCAGTCATATTTTTTTCAAATATGATACTTAGACCGGATCAAACAATCATTTTTAGAATCTGATGAAAAACGATTAAAATAAATGAATAATTATTCTGCTTGCAACTAATTACTGATCATTTCAGACAAATCATTTAGTAATGTATTTCAGAATTCATTTTTTGATAATGAAATTATCATATTGGGGTATTGTTGTATTATTTTTGATGCCAGAATTATTTTTCGAAAAGTAATCATTTATTGAATATTCAATAAATATAGTAATATTTACAATTCAAATTATATTGCCATATTTATATTATATATTTTTTTATTGATTAACATTAGTTGAATATGAAGAATATTGAACTGGTTCCGAGCTAGAGAAAACTCCACATTTGATAGGTTGCTCACAGCAACGTAATGCATTCACTTGCTTAGAATAAGGGCACTGGAGGCCATTCGATGCACTAACTTATCAGAATTAAAAGCTGTTGCAATAATACCTTCAAAAGGCACATTTCTCGAATTTTACCGTGTCACACTAACTGAACAGGTCCAAATGATCTTAATAGTTTATTATTGGTTTATTAATTACTGCGCGGATCATCTCATTGCTATTCAAATTTCATCATTGCTTTGTTTTTTGATAAAACAAAACAAAAAACCATTAGGATTTTTTTTTTCTGTTTTAGACAACAATAGTTTCGGTATTTTATATGTATCACTTCCGATTAAATGTTCATTAACCCTTAATCTGCAGTCCACGTAAATACACGCAGTATTTATCCCGCTTTACTATTATTTAAGTTTCCGGAGAGAGAGAGAGAGAGAGAGAGAGAGAGAGAGAGAGAGAGAGAGGAGAGAGAGAGAGAGAGAGAGAGCACCGTTTCAAAGAGTTGTGTGAACAGCGGAGTCTACTTTTTAAAAAAATTTAAAAAAAAATTTTTTTTTCTCTGTCGCATATGATGGGTGTCGTGGATTACGATCGCCACAGGTTAAGGGTTAATGATGGTGATAAGCTTGGAGAGAATGGACAAATGATGACAGATCGTTCTAACGGCCAACGTGACTCTCCGGTATCAGTAAAAGGATTCAGAATATTTATTTAAAAATTAAAAATATATATATATATATTTTATGTGCACTTTCGTTATCACTTCATAATAAAATCTGCAGGTATTTCCTGGGCCTACCATGTAAAGAGCAAACATAACTCACCATTTTTCAGGAAAGTTCTCTGCCATATCTTCCAAAACAGAATGACGTCTAAATTCCCTTCATGCGGCTCAAATCCATGCACTTCCCTCATACAGTTTGGACCGCATTTTAAGCTGAATTCACTAATCAGGTTTCCTACTTATTTTGAACACAAGCGCAAACTCATTACCAGTGATGCCGTTGTATATTCTAATCTGATGAATTTTCAGAAGAAATAATATGTCAATAATGTCCAATTTCTATCACTATTTACAATTCACTTTGCTTGACTTATGCGATTATAAATCATCTCTACATTGTTAGTTTGATAAATATATAAACTAACTTAATGCTTCAACCAACACATTTGAATGTAAGAATCATCGATTATTGTGTTACCAAATAAACGCAAATTGTTAAACTATCACCTGAAATGTATCAGAATATTTTTAGGTGAATTGTCAATAAATCCGTCGTGTACAGGAGTAGATTCATGCTTATCACAATGGGAAACACTTAATTTTGATTATTACCAGATATCACTGTAATTTCATTTGTAATTTTCTTCATATATTTAAATGTAAATAATATAACATATTTTCAGGTTTAAAAACTATTTTTATCAAAAATGTATGGAAGATGATATGGCTAAACTAAAATAAGTAGTTGAGAAATATAAGTAATATACCGAAGGTTTTGGATGCTTCAAATATCCAGTCCATGAAGAAACTGATGTGATTCTCTCATTGGTAAAATGTCCAAAAGGCACAAAATAAAGCAGTTTTACATATATATATATATATATATATATATATTCCAAAATGAAAGAAAATCTAATAATTTCCAGATATTTAAAAATTCTCAAATACATGCGAAACGACACATTTCTTATTATTATAAATCTCTTTTCTTCATTCTTAATATTCCCTTTATTTGACGCAAATTTCTTACAAAATATAGGATAAGCGGTCACTGTAGAATATAGATATGAAGCTCATTTATAATCATAATAACAGTGAGCTTTGTTCCCTTTTATTGCTACTGCTAATCCTTTTCATATTTCTTTTCACATGGAACAAATATTTCATCAATAAAATCAATATTTATTTCTATTTTTATGACAGCATTAAATATTGTCAGGATACTGTTACAAATAGGTGATCCATCTTATTTTGTAATGTTAACCGTAACGGCTTCACGATTACAGTAATTTTTAGAACACGCGCATACTATCCCATAAGTAGTTCTAGTACAACCGTCCTTCAGCGTAGTCTCTATTCTCATTTGTTGTTTTAACGTAGATAAGCATCCTCTTTTACAAACTGGAAACAAGAAAAAATGATATATCTATTATTAATATTTTATACTAACATTAGAAGTTCATAAATCAATCCGAATCGTTTTTAACCTATGCGATATAATGTACGGTGATTCCAGAACAGTAAAAGAAAACAATTAAATACAGAATGGTATTACGTGTTCTAGAATGTATTTTTTTTTGCGTTGGGATCCCATAGAAATCCATACTCTTTACAATAAACATCCGGAGTATGTTGTGCTTCATTTGACCTACAGACGGTGTAGCCATTAGATATGAAAATTTAATTTATTTCGCATCAACGAAGTAGAAAAGAGAATGCACGGGACACCGAATAACTGAAAGAAACGAAACCATTAAATACCATTAAGAATTCACGGTTTCACATGACACATCAACTAACTCATGGGACATCTATACAGCTCTTAGGAAAAAAACTAACACAACATATATAGACGAGAGATAGAAGGGCGCCACTCTGGTGAAAGTCTCCTGTTTTCAGAAATAAGTAAATATGCGCATCAGTTTCTTTCCTAAAAAAATTCATTTGACAAAAGGTAGAAAAGATCAGTTAGTTTAGCTCTACTTTACAAAGTACTTGCTCCATTATGGAATTGAAATAATATCATTTATGACCTAATAAAAACGTTTTGAATGGGTCCTGATTTTAGCGACTTTAGATACATTTTCAGCATATTCAAATAATAGAATTAGTTTAATTTTGAAAAGTATTTCACTACTTGTTTAATCTACACGGTTGGTTTAGCTACACTGTTTAATTCCATCATCATATTCTTATACTAAGTGCCTACCCCGAATGTACAGTATAATTCTTTATTGTTTCTAATTTCGTTTGGAATATAGTGAAATTTTATTGTAAATGTAAAACTCAAACTTTTAGATTTTTATTTTCTTACTATTATGTAGTCTTTGATCAGGGATCGAATGTTGTTTACCTGTAAATTGTTTCTATACGCAATCACATTAAACTAAATTCACTTTCATAGGCTTCCCATCTGACTGATTAAGAGGAAATGACGCAAAAGGTTGGTTAAAATTAGATAAGGTGACAGTAAAGATCATGGATTTGTTCATGGATCCAAAAATGAAGTCGGATGCATATTTGTGTTTTTGCTGACTTTCCTACACGGTATTTTGCCAAAGGTAATTCAGCTATAATTTCTCTACCTTTCAAAAAGATTAACCTAACTTTCAAGCATCTACTGGCGATAATAATTTGAAAACTTGAAACGGATACACAGTTGCAACCAAGGTCTCCAGAATACCAGGATGAAGATGCCATGCCATTGTGCACGTATAAGAGGATGTTGATAGTAATGTACGGACCAAACAATCAAGACAAATCGTTCAACAGCAATTACAGGAATACCTGAAAACCTTGTTCAAAACATAATCCATATTATTCGACATTTTAATAAATTCCAAGCACTGATATTTACGATAAGTACAGAATCCACAGAAAATGCTTCAGCTATTTACTGTAAATCATGATCAAACTGATAATCTATAGATTTTAGTATAAACTGCGGTAGGAGAATACCTTAAAATTACTAAAATAAAAAGTAGTAGGTTTATACTTACACAAGAAGAAGCTAAACTTGTAAATTCCAGCAGCACAACGTTTACATTTCATAATGGGGATATCTATAGTTGCACCAAGAGATGCTAGGCAGTCATCTGGCAATTTTCCTAGTTCGCTGTAGCAGCTAAGATATTGTGTTTCTATATATATAATTTCAAAAAAAATAAAATAAAATTTACAATTATTATATGCAATTGCTCCTATAAACAAGTTATTGTGATAATAACAAAGTTTTATTGTAAATATCTGATCAAGTTAACATCTAAAAAAATGCCTATTTTGAATAAAATCCTTTTATTTTCATCTGTATTTTGGAAAAAATACAGTCAGCTTGCTAATCGAAACAAGCTGGGTAATGAAATTAAATTATTTGAATATTATAACAAATGATGATAAAGTAATTAAGGATAATTGCTGATTGGGTGCGGAAATAGTTGTAGACAAGAAAATGGATAACAAATACGGTAAATCTCATTAATAGTAGGACCTGATTTAAAATGCGTCATCAAGAAATACAGATTTATCTTTCTCTTTCTATGGTTTCAAATGTTGATTTAGCTTTTTAATAATTATAGTTAATTTAGGTTTACGATCTGAATTTTAAAATAGTATAAGAATATTTACTATACGGGTAATGCCGGTTATCTCCCCTGTTTTACTTGAACTATTTTCTTCTGCTCATTCTGTTTCAGCAATAAAAACAAGAACTTTAATGTAACTTAATCACTTCGCAAATCTAACAACAGTTTCTGTTTTTTTTAAATATCGCAGATTTTCATCATTCTCATTAATTTCCGTAGGAATTAATTGTTTTATCATAAACACTACAAATTTAAAGGTCATATTGTTTAGCGAATTATAAGCGTTCAACTCACGCACAGATACTGGACGAGTTACTCCACCGGGTATCGTTTTCACTCTGTATTTTCTATTTCTATTCGAGTTTAGCAGGGAAACAAACAATAAAAATCAATTGGGAATCGATGAGTATTAGAATTATATAATTCGAATTATTTATTATTTGACAAAAAAGGATAATCAGCTGTATCCTTGGCAGAATTAAATTCATAACGTTTATTTTAAACAGGATTATTTAAGGAGTCATTAGGATGGCTGGAAGAATAGTTCACCACAAAAGAACTCCAAGGTAAGTCAATAACAAATTTCCCTCCTCTACGGCTGCCATGACAGCTTTTAGTCTGTAAATTACTACTATTAACTAAATTAGTAAGCACCAACAACTGTTAGTGGTGATCTGTCAACGACGGAGACCGACGGTCGTGCAAGCTGTCATCTCAGTCACTGTGAATCTTTTCTGAACAACAAATTAAAGTCGTTGCGCTTGTAATAGTACAGAGAGATGGGAATAGTAGTGACAAATGGAAGGACTGATCCATTTCTAAAGCGTTCTTCGTCCTATTATAAATTTTCGTGTAATCGGACATAGGTGTGAAATTAAATTAAGATTTGTGACAAATGAACTGCATTACATCTGAAGATATTTGTCAAATGTACTTGCAGAATAATTGGAATAATAAATGGTTAAAAACATACCTGGCTTTTTTGGAGGTGGATCTCGAGGTGGTGATGGAGAACAAGCATCTTTTGCTTGGGGAAGAAGAAAAAAGACGATTAAGAAAATTAGATTAATGTCATGCATCTTGAAAACAGTTTAGCTTTTTCTTTCTAAATAAAATCGACTTCCAATGACAAAACAAACGCAATGTGTTCTATTTAGTTTCTGCACAGTGACCAAGACTTGGATCAGCTGTAAGGATATTTTAATTTTCAATATTTATACTTGTTGCAGGCGCAGTTCATATTCAATTTGCTATCAATTAATCTTAGATAAATTAGTAATAATACATAATGTATGAATAAATATGGAATATATTCTATTTAACTAAGATAATTCTTTACAATAGGTAACTGCCTTGATTAAAGGAAGGATAAATGGCAATCATTTGTTCCAGGCAGTGCAAATTAACGATTACATTACTGATAGGAAATTGAAATGTTTAGCAACGTTTTTAGATTAAATATTAGTACATATTAAACTTTACAATTTTTATTAATACGTGGTTTATCCTAACTTACAGAGGGAAAGAATTTTTTTGTTATATTTAGAAATAAAGATACAATGTCTTTAAGCGTAAAGATTTTAGAAATTAATTCTTGCTTATTGATTTTTAGCTAGAAAGGTATACTAACCTCAATTACGATCTTTCCTTTCTGATTTCTCTTGAACTTTGGAAAAATAAAGGAATTTTTTTCTCTTTATTCTTATTCACGATCATACATCAAGAAAATCCATAGTTTTATATTTGTACATATTTCATCTTATTTATAGATGAGCTCAGATATTAATGATTCTAAATTGAATTAATTTAAAATACAACTGTCTATTTATCGAATTCAATACTTGTACAACTTTATAATCATTGAATAAAGTATTTATTTACAGTATTTTTCAAAAGGTATTTCGCAATATAATTATGCTTTTGTTTTCTTTAAAGGTATTTGAAGTAAAAATTCCACTGTAACTTTGTAGTGTGATGAATGTTGAAAATCCACACCATTTCATTCCATCATGTAAAAAATTAATAGGTCGTTGTTGAGTGAGTTTCTCTGTAGACATTTTTGTTTTCAATAAATAAGTTCATTCTATTTTTTTCTAATTTCAGAAATTAATGCGATAAATTTTGTGATCTTGCTATATATGTCAAGCTGAATTATTCAAGTTCCATTAGGATTGTCATATATTTATCTTCTTTTTTAAAATTAGTTTTATGTTTCATATTTGTAAAAACAATAATCAGAACGGCGGTAAGTGATAATTCATCAGAATGTCTACCGTTGATCATTTAAATTCTTTTGAAAACAATTTTAAGTATTCAAGCTCTGGTTCGATCACTTTGAACTCCGCCGCACGAAAATTTTGAAACCGTACAGGATTTTTATCAGTGATTGACGAATATCGTTTAAAGTACTTGTCAAAATTATAGATTTATCACTCACCTTCAGTAATACCAAATGTTGCTGTAGCCTTTTCATATATTTGATCAATTTAAGCTTATGATATTATTAATTTTTGTAAAACTATAATAATAATTAACATAATAGTAATGTAAAGTATCTTATTTGCTTTACCATGATCTACTTTCTGATAATGCTTCTGTTCTCGTGGACAAGCATTGAGCTGTAAAACTCTTTTAATTTATTGAATTTTTTTGGACAAGAGTGAGACATCCCTCTTGTAATATTATTTACAGAAATCATAATTATAATATGACGTATGTACTGGTATATTTCGAAAAATAATTTCTCTCTCTCTCTCTCTCTCTCTCTCTCTCTCTCTCTCTCTCTCTCTCTCTCTCTCTCTCTCTCTCTATATTATTATACTCCCACTTAAATAAAATTTTAATTGACTATTCAACTGATTTCCAATGTGCTACCTGTAAGTCCTTTTTCTTTTTAAGGAAAATGTTTTCTTGAAAAAGGCTAAAATGAATTATTCCTTTTCGAAGATGCAGAGGATACCTCACTTTATTGGCGAAGAACAGCAACAATGAAACGACTTCAGTTGATGTATACTGATAGTTTTCCAGTTTGTATCTGAAGACGGGAACTCTTCCCACAAAAAAACAATCAAAATGTTTTCTATTTAGTTTCTACAACATTTCAGTCTGGGCATATTTTAAGGTGACATTTCTTAGTAAGAAAGCTCTTATTTGCCTACTTGTGACTGTTTTAAGTGTCTTATATAATTAAATGGTAATATTCATTCTTCTTCCTCAGATGCTCTGACTTTTCTTTAGTATAATGAGAGCTAAATAAAGAGATAGTGAATGATAAGTAAACAGACAGGGAACCTGACGTTGGAAAACATATATCAATGTTCATCAAATATATCAGTAATACCTAAGTGAATATAGCACACATTTATATTGTTTATTCGGATAATATTAGAAAGTGAAAGTAATTTAGTTAATGTTTTTAATAGTTACATTTTATATTAGCAGGCTGGCAATTGTCAAAAGAGTGGTTACGAATATTACATAAAAGAACAAAAGAGTTTCTGACAGATGCAATTATCATGTCAGTTATCGGCTGCACATACATCAAAAGGAAAGAATCGGTAGACAGTTAAACCCTAATAAGATCTAAATTCAATGCTATTTACTTTGAGAAATGATTTCTCATTTGAAAAGAAAGTGAATCTGCTGTATCAAAGGCCGAACTAAATTTAGAGCAATTATGAAGCAGACATTTATCGCAGAGAGTTTTGTTTTGTCTTGGGAAAATGAAAAACAAACCACATGCCTATTGTTTAATTAGTTGGCAGTTATCAAGCTTTGTATGTTCTGAGTTGAAATTCTTAATATTCATATCTTTTCTTCTTGCATGTGATTTAAAACCTACTTTTATTAAAATTTATATGAATTAATGAAAGCGGTAATGTATGATTAGATTTAGAAAAAACGCTTTAATATGTATTGATCGCCTTTCGTTACTGTATTACTTATGCAAATTAACGCAATCTGTGTCTGAAGATCACCAGTTGAAGTAATGGAGGTCAATAATTGAAATTCTAAATAAAATTTTCTTCCATTTAACATTTTTAAAAAAACAGTTTATATTCAGTTTTTATATAACATTTCCCTCCAAAAATTATTACAACTGATAAAACTAAATCTTTGTTTTTCTAATATTTTAAATAAAAAGAAAATCGTTAAGAATATTAAAGAACATTTCTGCCAAAACACAGTAAAGTGTTCTGGAGTTTGCCCTAATGAAAACTGACGTCTGTGTTAAAAAAGAATTCTTGTTCATTTCCTTGTTTGCTTTAATTTCACAGTCGTAAACTATGAAATTTTAACATTCAGTCCTTATCGTACGTCTTGAATTCCACTGGAAACATTGAAAACAAACTAAGTAAAAGTAACAAATTCTAAAGAGCCCGGATGAAAGCATATAATTGGAAATCAAATCTCTATGTTAGCCAGTTACCATAGCATTAATTAAATAAAACAGCAAACGTTTTAATTTTCTTTAATTATTTAAAATAAAATCTAAATAATAAACTATTTATATTAGTTTTCAAATATTGTAATTTTGACATCTGTGAACAACAAATGCACGAGTACCCTCGAGTAAAAAGACGAGTTTCTTTACAGGTGTGTCTAACGGATGCCGGCGAGCTGTCAGGGAAAGCATCACTACCAACTACATGTGAGAAGACTGGAAATAATACAAAACATTTCCTGTGCTGAAATCGACAGAAATCATTTACGGAGAACATCAACTCAGGATCATTCCAATGAATCGGTGAAACAACCACGGTGTGTGTATCAACCAGATTATGTCTTGCTATCTCATATGTAATCAAGAAAAGGATCTCTAATAATTATATTATGTAAGTAATTAAATACAGATCGTTTTCTTTGATTAATTTTCTGCATTTTATTCTGCATTTCTATTTTGTAGTCCACACAAACAGGTATTATTATTTCTGTGCTCGTAAAACTTGGTGGTCCGCATTGTATTCTAGTATTCTGAAACAGGTCTACACCTGATTCGTAATTAATGATTTTCTTAGTGAACTCTGGTTAACTATTTTTTCAAGTTGCCTGATAGAAAGTTGTAGAACTTTCAACTCATTTAGCTGCAACATTAAGACTTAGATTTTGTGACTAAATTTCCGAGATAAAATACCAAAATATCCAATATTAGACGAGTTTAATCTAATGGGAACATTTTTTTGAAAGAACTATCATTCAGAGTTGTCCGAAGATGACTTTTAAGCTGGTTCACAAACATTTTGCGAATCGGATAAAGAACGATTAAATAAATGAAAGACTATTGTTATTGTACCTAATGGCTGATCTTTTCAGACAAAGCATTTAGTAATGAATTTCAAAATTCATTTTTCGTTAATCAGTTTACTATAAACGGGCACTGGTGTAGTATTTCTTATGCCAGAATTTGGTTTTCGAAAAGTAAACAATTATAAAATATTCAAATAGAATAATCATAATACAACTGAAATTTTATTTTCATATTTATATTACATTTTATTATTAATTAAATATTTGTGGATTATGATGAATATTGAACAGATGTCGGGAGAGAGAAAAATCCACATTTGGTAGGTTGCTCTCAAAAACGTAATGCAATGCCTTTGTCTTATTTAGAATAGGGGAACTGAAGGCCATTCAATGCGCTAATTTATCAGAATTAAAAGCTGTTGTAATAATATTTTTAAAAGGCACATTTCGCAACGTTATACTGTCTGATACTCACTGAATAGGACTAGATGATTTTAATCTTTTATTGTTGTTCTATTAGCTACTGTGCGGATCATCTCACTACAATCAAATTTCATCATTGCAGTGTTCAAAAAGGTAATCATTATGCAGCCATTCAGTTTAGACTACAATAATTTTGGTATTTTACTGGCATCACTTCTGATTTAATGATCATTAATCCTTAATCTGGAATCCACGTAATTATATGCAGTATTTTCCCCGCCATGATTAAAGGTTCCCGCGAGAGTGGAGACATTTGCAAGGGTGAAGTACACGAGCGGGACAGGTGAGTACTTTCCGTTTATTAGAAATTTAAAAAAATTTTCTTTATTCCCCCATATGGTGGGTGGTGAAGACTACGATCGCTGGAGATGAAGGGTTAGAAATGGAAGTCATTTTGGAAGAGAAAGGGCAAAGGATGACAAATCATTTGATCGGTCAACGTGACACTTCGGTAGTTGTAAAACAATCCAAATATTTTTTTTAAAATTAAAAAATATATATGCAATATATTTTATGTGAACTTTCGTTATCACCTTGATAATAAAATCTTCAAGTATCATCTAAGCTTACCTGGTAATGAACACATAACTCACCATCCTCAGGACAATTCTCTACCATATGCTCCCAAACAGAATAATATTCAAATTCATATAATGAAGCCCATGTCAACGCACACTCCTCATGCAGTTTGGACCGCGTTTAAAGATGAATTCACTAATCAGATTTCCTGCTCATTTACCAGCGATACCATTTTTATATTACTCTATTCTGATGTATTTTCAGCAGAATACTATGACAATAGATGCCCCATTAGTATTTTCATTTAAATTTGTTTGACGTACTTGACTAAAATTACTTATACGACTAAAAATCGTCTCTACATTGTTACTTTGATGAATATATCAACTACCTTAGAGTATCAATTAACATTTTTTTCATGTAAGGGTCATCGATCATTGAGTTATTAGATAAACCTAAATTGTTGTACTATCACCAAAAATGTATCAGAATATTTTAGCTGAAAAGACAATACCAGTGAAGATTCAAGTTTAATACAACGGACAGTCATATCCTGATTACTACCAAATAACACTGTTGTTTTATTTGTAATTTTCTTCATATTGTTAAATGTAAACAATATAATATATTTCCAGGTTTACAAACTATTTTCATCAAAAGATATGGAGGAAAATATGGTTGCACTAAGGTAAGTAGTTGAGAAATATAAGTAATATATCGACGGCTTTGGATGCTTGAAATAACCCGTCTATGAACAAATTGATGTGATTCTCTCATTGGTGAAGTGTCCAAAATGTACAAAAATAAAATAGTTTTAGTTACGGATTCCAAAATGAAAAATAAATGTACTAATTTCCAGATATTTTAAAATTTTCATATATATAAGAAATGATTCGTATCTGAATATTATAAATCTCTATGCTTCATTCTGTAAATTTCCCTTTTGTCGACGCAATTTTACATACTAGAAATGTACGATAAAAGATGAATGTAAAATATAGATAGAGTGAAATTTGTATCACTTGTTGCTCTTGATAATTTTTTCATATTACTTTTCACATAGAAAAATTAATTTCATCAATAAATCAATATTTATTTCTATTTGTAAGAGTGAATACAATATCGTCATGGATACAAGTAGAGGTGGTTGACCCCCTCATGTTCGAAAGTATGGCTTCATGGATTCTCTATTACAATTAGATGAAGAACAAACACATATTGTCCCAGAAGCAAATGTATGACAACCGACTTGCAGTTTTCCCTTTATTTTCATCTTTTCCATTGATATAGATAAACATCCTCTTCTACACACTGAAAACAGAACAAAATTATATATGTAGCAATAATTTTTTATGTAAACAACGTAAATTCATAAACCAAACTGAATCGTATTTAACTTAAGCGATATAATGTACGGGTGAAAACAAAATAATTAAATACAGAATGGTATTAGGTGTTCAAGAATGTTTTTTCAGAGCTGGAATGCGCTACAATTGCATTCCTTTAACAGATGACATCGAGAACATGTAGTGCATCATTGGACTTACACACGATTATGCAATTAAATTCGAAAATCCATTTATTTGGCATCAAGAAAGTAGAAAATAGAATCTACGGGACACAAAATAATTGAAAGAAACGAGGCCATTAAATATCATTGAGAATTCATGGTTTCTAGTAAAGAAGCATCAACTAACTCATAAGACATCTATACAGTTCTTAGGAATAATTAACACAACATATATAGACGAGAGATGTAAGAGCGCCACCCTGGTGAAAGTCTCCTGTTTTCAGAAATAATTAAATATGTGCATCAGTTTATTTTCCAAAAAAATTCTTCTGACAAAAGATAGAAAAGATCAGTTAGTTTAGTTCTACCTTACAAAATACATGCTGTAATAGTGAATTGAAATAATATCCATTTATGACCTAATAAAAACATTTCGAATGAATTCAGTTTTATCGACATCAAAACATAATTTTACAGCGCATTCAAATAATAGAATTAGTTTAATTTTTAAAGGTAATGAACTATTTATTTGATCTACACAGTTGGTTTAATTGAATTGTTTAATTTCATAATCTTATTTTTATTTTAATTTTCTACACCGAACGTACGTTATAATTGTGTTTTATTTTTGGTTATGAAAATAGTGAAATGTTAATATTAATAAAAAACTCCAAACTTATACATTTATGCTTTCTTGTTATTATATAATCCTGGAAAAGATATCTACTGTAGTTTACCTGTAAATTGTTGTTATAAGGAATCACATTAAACTAATACGACTTTTGTAAGCTTCCAATCTCACTTATCAAATGGGAATTATTCCGTGTTTTAGAATGTCGGATGTCTGTAGCCGAGATATTTTTCCAGAGTTCTATAGTTTCCGAGCCAAAATTAATACCTTTTAAGATGATCCTGAATGTCAAGCTTCTACTATGGGTAGTAATTTAAAGTTGCATCCATGAACTCCAGAATCCCATGATGACGAGTTCATCGTGCGCATGTAAGATCTGGATACAAATGGTCGTGACAAACAACAAAGACAAATCGTTCCAAAGCTATTTCAGGAATACCCAAAAATTTTTTTTAAAACTTAATCCATGCTACTTGATATTTTAATAAATTCCATGCCCAGACATTCAGAAGATTTGGACGATCTGTAAAGATGCTACTTTAGCTATTTGCTGGAATTCAAAGTCAAGAAAATATTCTACAAATATTATCAAAATATACAGTACGCAAGTTTTAGAATTAATGAAAAAAAATATATGGAATATAACTCACGGAAAGTTTTTTGAAATTTGTAAAACGCAGTAGCACAACGAACACAATTAACTTTGACGTTTATTGGATATTCATCGGTAGTAGTTAGACAGCTTTTTGGATCGCCTATCCAATAGTGGCACGTAATCAGAACTGTACAGAAAAACAAATAACATATATCACTGTACTTATAAAGTGAAATCTATGTTCATCAGAAAAGATTTTCCATATTTAATATTATTTCTTGTGAAAAGAATATTATTCGTAAATATTTGTCACAGGGAACCTAGGTGGGTAGTCCGAGGAAGTAACACGATATTAGGTAAAGAGTTCCGACTTCTCGGAATACATATAACTGTGAGATTTTGTCTGCTGGGTAAACGAAACAAAGGTGACGATTAGATTCAGATACATGGATATTATTAACTATGATGATTAAATAATTAAGATAGAGAATCGATAAATGCGGTGCAAGAATCACTAGAGAAATAAGAAGATAGATAATAACTAGAGTTCCATTATCTTCATTTGTACATGAAAGAATTATATATTTTTTTTTCGAATTTTCCTTATCTCAGATTTTCAGTTATGTCAAATATTTCTTCCGGTAGGTGATTGAGACTTGTGAGACTTGATCAATTACTTTCTCCTTCGCTGACAGGGAACAATCATTGTCTCCTGTTATAGAAATTTCGACTTCTTTTCCTGGTTTTAATACAACGAGCACCTGGTGTAACAAAGGATCACTGCCATAACTGTTTTGGATGATCAAAAGGAAGCATCATCATTGAGTAGAGTAGGAATTGCGTTATATATTGTAAAGAATTGTCGGAAACCGCCAAACATTTAATGCCACGAACCATGTGGCTAAAAACAAAGAGGCCATTTTCACTGCATACTCGTGAGAACGAATCCACGTCTGGTCTATAAACCGAACGAGTGAATATCCGCTCGATATTTACAATTCTCAATCTCTTATAAGCTATCAAATGTTTTAATTTTCTTATAATTTTAGAAAATTTAGATCATCGATTTCTGTATTGACCAAAAAAACAAGAATAGTGAGCACATGGGAGATGTCTGTTATCTTTGTCTGTATATTACTACTTATTCAAAATGAGAAGTATTAACAGCTGTCAATTATCTGTCAAAGACAAAAACTGACGTCGTTAAGCGCAGCATCTTAGTGATTGTGAATTTCATCTGAACATGGATGTAACATCACATGGCTGCTATGAGTAATAAAGGATGGGGACACTAATGGACAAATGTAAGGACTGTTACTTTCTAAAAGGACTCGGAAACTTCTTTTAACTCCTGTATAAGTGGACTTAGATATGAACTTAAATGAAGATTTTTTGATAACTGATCTGTACTTCATCAGTAGATCTAAAAGATTACCTTCTGGATAATTGGAATAAGAAATGGCTAAAACATACCTGGTTTTTTTGGTGGAGGAGGAGGAGGAGGAGGAGAGAACAGGCATCTTTTGCTTTGGGAAGAAGAAAAATGACGATTAAAAATATTAGAATATGTTGAGACATCAAGAAGACAATTTAGCTTTTGTTTTCTAAATAAGTTTGTCTTCGAAACACTGACTCTACCAGAATGTGTTTTATTTAATTTGTGAACACTGTTAAAGACATGTATCATCTGTAAGGATATTTTAATTCTTGTTGAAACCCAGTCCATATTCATTTTGCTATCACGTAATTTTTAGATTTATTATTAATAATTGGCAATATATGTGCATAAATGTGAATAATACAATATTTAGTTATCATAATTCATTATTTTAAGAAATTATGTACACTAAAGCAGGGATAAGGTAAGAAAATTTGCTCAAAGTAGTTCGAATAAATGAGTACATTTCTGTTACTAAATTGAAATGTTTAGCAACGTTTTTATAGTAAATTTAGTAGGTATTAATCTTTAAAATTATCATAAAACACGAGTTAACGTATGATGGGAAAGATTTTTTGTTGTTAATGTTCAAAATAAGAGACATTAAAGCTAATGATTTAAAAAAAAATATTTATTATTGATTTTTTGCAAGAAATGTTTAATAACAGAAGATATAATCTCTATTTTCAGATTTTCCTTAAAAACTGAGGAAAATAAAAGATTTTCAGTCCCATTCATCACATCTCTGTAAAAATAACTAATTTTGTTAATATTAGTACCTATTCCATCTTATTTAAAGATGATCACAGATATTACATATTCTAAGCGGAATCAATTTTAAATATAACAAAATGTATGTCCGAAAATAAAATTCAATACTTATACAAATGTACACATGATTGAATAAACGAGGAATTTATTAAAATTAATTTTAAAAGATTTTCTCAATCTAATTATGCTCTTTTAGAAAAGGTATTAGTAGTAAGAATATTATGAACGCCATTAAATATGTCAATATTTCATCAGTATAAAAAACCAAAAGTTTTGTTGAAATATTTCCCTGTAATTTTAATTTCTAATTTTCTAAAATTTCTTTTTTTTCTCTTCAAGTTTCTTATAAATTCATGCGAGATATTTTGTGATTTTGCTGAATATTTCAAGGGGAATTCCACGTTCCAATAGCTTGTTATCTATTTATTTTTTCCTTTAAATGAGTTCATGTTAATTTATTTATCGTTATTTTTTTTCTATTTCAGCATCTTTATGGATGTTACACATTTGTAAAAACAAACATCAAAACGGCGGTAAGTAATAATTCATCAGAATGTCTACTGTTGATTACTGAATTTCTATTGTAAACAATAATCTGAAGTATTCTGGTTATTCTTCCACAATTTGAAGGTGGCAACAGCAGCTGTAGAAACTGTACCGGCTTTATGTCAGTGATTGTAAAACATGATTTAAAAAACTTACCACAAATATGGATTAATCTTTCACTTTTCATACTATCAAAAGTTAGTGTTGCTTGTTTAGTAAAAATAATCAAATTAATCTAATGATGTTATTAATTTTAAAAATCATCATAATTCTCAACACATGGTAACGTAAAATATCGTAATTGCTTTACCTTGATCTACTTTCTGATAATGATTCTCTTCCTGTAGGTAATCATTAGGTCGTAAATCTCCGTATTCTAATTTGTTGAATTTCTATGAACAACAGCCAGATATTCCTCTTGTATTATTACTAAAATAAGCCAAGTTATGATACGAAGTAAGTACTGGTACTTTTCTAAAATAATATTTTTCCTACTATATATTTTTTTTTACATTCGGACTTACGTGAAATGCTAATAAATTATTCATATGGTGTCAAATATACTGCAACAGAACCTTTTTAATTCCTTTTCCTATAAAATTTTTCTCCAAGAAAATTGAAATAACTGGTTCTTTTTTGAAGGTGTAGAACATACCTGTGTTAAATGTCGGAGAAAAGAAACAATAAAAAATTGCAGTATGAGAGCTCTACTAACAAAACAAAAAGAATCCAAGCGTTTTGCACTTATTTTTGACAGTTTCATGCTGTGCATCTATTAAGGTGACATCTGTTATATCCTATTTTCCATCATTTTACTTTTAAAGTAATTATTTATAATCACTAATTAATGAATACATATTCAGAAACGCATTCGTATTTAATTATTAAAATAACTCATTATTTATATAATTTATGTAGATTAATGGAAGAAGTAACTGAAGAACATTTGTTCACATCATTGCAGATGTTTCCTTAAATTTCTATTACAAAATTATAATTGTCAGCAATGAATTTTTAACGAAATAATTAATATACAGCTTTAAAAGGATTATCAAAGGGCGATTACTTTAATGTAAGAAGGCAAATTTTGTTTTATACAAAGAAATAGAATATTGTTTATTTAATCAGGAAACCTATGGACTAATAGTTTGACAAGTGCTCTAGTGCCTGCATCAAACTAAATTGATTTTCTTAATAAAAATCTCTTATTTGCCTATTCGTGACTATTTACTTGTCTTATATAATTAAATATCAACATTTTTTCTTCTTCAGAAGTTCTGACTTTTCTTTAGTACAATGAGAGCTAAATAGAGAGATAGTGCATTATAAGGAAACAAACAGACCTGACGTTGGAAATAAAATCTCAATGTTGGCCAAATATATCAGCGATACCTACCGGAAACGACAATATCTATATTGTGTATTTAGATAATATGAACAAAGTGAAAGCAATTTAGTTAAATTAAAAAAAAATTAATATTTGCCGGCAGGAAACTGTGAAAAACGATGTTAGGAATATCCCACAAAAAAGTAAAAGAGTTTCTGACAAATGCCTTTAACACTGTCTGTGAGCTGCTGCACAGATATTAACAGAAAAGAATCGATAGACAGATATACCCTAATAAAATAAAATCTAAATCCAATGCACTTTACTTTAATAAATCATTGCTTATTTTAAAAGTAGAATCTGCTTTAATAAAAGCCCAACAAAATTCAATGCAATTATTTAGCAGACAATTAAATAAAATTTTATGTTGTCTTGTGAATAACAGAAACAAGAAAAATTCCTTTTATTTATTAGTTCTTAATTATCAAGCTGTATAAGTTGTGAAATGAAATTTTTATTGCACAATGTATATTTTATTCTTGAATTTGATACACAAACTGCATTAATTTTATTTTTAAATTAATTATCCAAAGCGTTAATGTATGAATAGATCTGATATCAATTCGTTAAGTTATTACTTATGTAAAGTATTGTGATATGTGTCAGAAGATCTTTAGGTAAAATAATGGACATCGATCAGTGAAATTTTGAAATTTTTTTTCCATGTTAACTTTTTTTTTAAGTAACAGATTATATTCAGCTTTTAAGTCATTTTCTCCAAAATATTTTCACAACTATAAAAGAAAACTTAAATAAAAAGAAAAACGTTAAGAATCTTGAAAGAAACTTCAATCAATAATTAGGAAAGAGTTCTGGAGTTTTCGCTAAAGGAAACTGTTTTCTGTGATAAAAAAGAATTCTTCTCCATTTAATTGTTTGGTTTATTTCCACTGTAGTAAACTATAAAATCTTAACATTCAGTTCTTCTCGGACGTCTTTAATTTCATGGGAAACATTGAAAGCGAACTAAAGTAAAAGTAACAAATTCCAAAGAGCCCGGATGAAAGGATATAGTTAGAAATCAAATGCCTATGTTAGGCAATTACTTTATCATTAATTATTTAAAACAGTAATCTTATTTCTCTTTAATTCTTTTAAATAAATTCAAAATAATGAAAGATTTATAATAAATTTTAAATATTCTAATTTTAGAAAGCTGTGACCAACAAATGTACGAGCAGCCACGAGAAAAAAAAAGAGAAGTTTCTTTACATGTGTGTCTAACCGATGCTGGTGAGCAGTCACAGAAAGCATCACCACCAGCCACCCGTGAGAAGACTGGAAGGACAAACCGTGTTTACTGTGCAGAAAAAGACTGATACCATTTGCGCAGAACATCAACCCAGGATCTTTCCAATGAATGATTGATACAACCATGTGAAATAGCACCTTGATTCTGTCCTGCTATCTCACATGTAATGAAGAAAATGATATCTAATTAATAAAATACATACCGTTTTCTTAGATTAATTGGTTTGCATTATAATTTGGATTTCTAGCTGGTGGACCAAAGACTCGGGTATTATTAGTTCCGTGCACATAAAATTTGATGGTTTGTATTGTGAGTAATTAATTTACCAGGAACAATTTTAAAAACAACTACCAATTCGAGTTGACCAATTATTAGTCATGAAGTCCGGGTCACACGATTATTTTCTGAAACTGAAGAACGATTACAATAAATGAAGGATTATTCTGCTTGTACCTAATGGCTGATCTTTTCACACAAATAATTTAGTGATGAATTTCAAGATCCATTTTTAAATGAGTTTATTATACACGAAAAGCGTTGTATTATTTCTTAGGCCAGAAGTTAGTCTCTGAAAAGTAATTAATTATTGAATATTTAATAAGAATAATCATATTATAACTGATATTGTATTTTCTTATTTATATTATATTTTATTATTAAATAAACAATAGTTTAATATGATGAATATTGGACTGGTGAAGAGCGAGAGAAAATTCCACAGTTGATGGGTTTCTAACAACAACGTAAAGAATTTTCTCCTGCTGAGAATAAAAGTACTGAAAGCCAATCAATGAGCTAATTTATTAGAATTAAAATCTGTCTTAATAATATCTTCAAAAGGCACATTTCGCAAAGGTATACCGTGTCATACTCAATGAATAAGTGTAAATGATTGTAATACCTTATTGCTAGTTTATTGATGATTGTGCTGTTCATTTCACTACAATCAAATTCCATCACTGCTCCGTTTGATAATAAAACAAAACATAAATCATTCATAAAGATTTTTTTATAATTTAGACGACGATATTTTCTGGTATTTCATTGGCATCACTTCAGATTTAATGTTCATTAATCCTTAAGCAGATTTCCACGTGTATGCACGCATTATTTTTCCCGCTATTATTTGAGGTTCCAGCGAGGTGGGGCATAATTTGAAAGAGTAAACTGAACGAGCGAAGTAAGGCAAGTCTATCGGCTTTTATAGAAATTTTCAAAAGTTTTCTATTCTCGCGCATATGGAAGGTGTTGGGGATTACGATCGACGAAGGTTAAGGGTTTCAAAATCGAGATTAACCTGTAAATGGTAAAATATTGACTGATCATTTTAACGGCCATTATGACGCTTAGGTATTAATAAAACAATTAATAATATTTATTTAAAAATTAAAATGTATAGCAATATATTTTATGTGCACTATGGTTATGACTTTCATATCAAAATTTTCAAGTATTTCCTGAGTATTCCAGGTAATTAGCCAACCTATTTCCGGGACAGTTATATTCCATATATTCCAAATACAGAATGACATCCAAATTTTTATCATGAGGGTCAAAGCCATGCATATTCCTCATTCAGTTTTGATCGCATTATAGGATGAATTCGCACATCAGGTTTCCTACTCATTTTGCCCCCAAAAGCAAATGAAAAATGTTTTCTCAGATATTTAAACTATTTTAAGCTAAAATGTGTGCAAAATTAGCTGGTTGCACTAAGGGAAGTAGTTCAGGAATATATGTAATAAACTGACGGTGTTGGGAATATCTAGTCCATAAAGAAACTGAAGTGATTTTCTCATTGACTAAATGCCCAAAATGCACAAAATAAAACAGCTTTAAATACAGATTCCAAACTGAAAGAAAATAGGACTATATCCAGATCTTCTAACACTTCTCAAGTACATGCAAAATGACATTTATAATTATGTCAACAATTTTACGGACAACAAATGAATGATAAGGGGGGGGAAATATTGCGTATATTTAAATGAACTACAGATTAAGGATTAATGAACATTAAATTGGCAGTGATAACAATAAAATATCTAAACTATTGTTGTCTAAAATGAATGGCATACTTTGTTATATCTCATTAATGAACCACCCAATAATAAAATCTGACAGTAGAGAAATGAAGAGCACAATATTTAATAATAAACCAACAATAAACTAATAAAATCGTTGGCACCTATTCAGAAAGTGTGACAGGGTATAAGTTTGCGAAATGTGCCTGGTTAATTCTGATAAATTATCTCCTTGATTGGCCTCCAGCGCCCTTATTCTAAGCAAGAGAGAATGAGAATGCATTAATTTCTTGATAGCAACCTATGAAACATGAATTTTTCTCTCTCCAGACACCAGTCCAATGTTCATCGTATTTCACTAATATTTATTTAATAATGAAATATTATATATCCAGTTACAATATGGCTGTAATTATTGAATATTCAGTAAATGATTACTTTCCGTAAAGAAATTCTGGCCCTAGAAATACTACAACAATACCGACTCTAATAAACTCATTAGCAAAAAAATGAATTTTGAAATTCATTACTAAATGATCTGTCTGAAAAGATCAGCCATTAGGTACAAGCAGTGTAAACCTTTCATTTATTGTAATCGTTCTTCATCAGATTCATAAAAAGCGCGGCTTCGAAATAACATTTGGACAACTTGGAATTGTGGTCGTTTAAAAAATTTTTCCCACTGGATTATAATCGACTAATGTTGGCCTTTTTGGTATTCTATCCAGTCAGATCGGCAACAAAGAGTGCGACTTACCTTTGCTGCTAAATGAATTCTAAGTACCACTTGTTTCTGTCTGGAAACTTGACAAACGGTTTACCAGAGTTCACTGAGAAGGAGGTTTTCTGCTAAAAAGCTGTACGCCTGACTAGAACTGCTAGAGCACAATGGGGACCGTCAAAATTATGTGTAGGTGACTAATAATAACCGAGTCTGTGGTCCACACACTAGAAATCCAGAATAAGAAGGCATAACAATTCATCAAAGTAAACGATCTATGTTTCATTAATTGTATATATATATATTAATTCGAGATAATTTTCTTGATTATATTTGAGATTCAGGACAGAATATCGGTGCTACATTACGCGAGATGTTTCGCTCATTCTATTAAAAGATCCTGGGTTGATGAACTATGGAAACTGTTTCTGTCGTTTTCAACACAGTAGACCTGGCTTGTCCTTCCGATCTTCTCACGGGTGGCTGCTTGTGCAGCTCTCTGTGACTTCTCACCGACACCTCTAGAAACACCTGTAAAGAATGTCGTCTTTTTTTCTTGCACACGGTGATCATAGTTTTCTAAAATTAAAATATTTAAAAATTGTGTATTCTCTCGATTTTATTTAAAGGAATTAAAGATAAAACTATTGTTTTATATAATTAATTAGAATTTCTTAATTAATTCAATTAGCTTTCTCAGGAGAACTGAATGTCAAGATTTATAGTTTACGGCAATGAAAATAGAACAGAGAAATAATCAAAAATACGTTTTATCCCAGAGGTCAGTTTTCCTCAGCGAAAACTCCAGGAACTCTACTAATTATCTGAGAAATATTCTTTGAGGTTCTTAACGATTTTATCTTTTATTGAAATGCTTGCAAAAGCAAAATTTTACTTTTATCAGTTGTTATGATTTTTGGAGAAATAAATGATTTAAAAGGTGAATATAATCTGTAACGTAAAAAGATTTCATAGAAGATAATTTGATTTCGAAATTCACTTATTGATATCCATTACATCAACTAACAATCGCCTGACACATATCGCATTAATTTACGTAAATAATAAAGTGACGAACTGCGATCATTACAAATTAAAGTGTTTATCGAAATCTAATCATACATTACCTCTTTCAGTAACCATTTTAAAATAAAATTAAGTAGGTTTTACATTATATGCAAGAAGTAAAGATATAAATATTAAAGATTTAGAATATCTATTCAGAACATTCATAGCTTGATAACTGCCAATTACTTAAACAAAAGGCATCATTTTCTTTGTTTCTCCCAAGACAAAACAAAATCTCTTGGATAGATTTCTGCTAAATAAATGCTATGAATTTAGTTCTGCCTTTGTTACAGCAGATTCAACTTCTTTTCGAATGAGTAATGATCTACTAAGGCAAAATAGCATTGGTTTTAGATTTTATTTGCGCTTATCCCACCATCCATTCCTTTCTGTTGATATTTGTGCGGCGGATACTGACAGTGTTAACTGAATCGTTCAGAATCTCTTTCGTTCTTTTGTGGGAAATTCGTAACCTCGCTGACTGTTGTCTGCCTGTAATTATAGCATTTACTTTTGATAAATATCACCATAGATAAATAATATAAATGTATGTTTGGCCAATGAAGGTTCCCCGTTTGATTCCTTGACATGCACTCTTTATTTAGCAATCATTGTACTGAAAAAAGTCAGCATTTCTAAGGAAGAATAAATGTTAAGATTTGATTTTATACGACAGTTAAAAAGACACATGTATGCAAATAAGCGCTTTCTTATTAAGAAAACCAGTTCAGTTTGATACATCTTGTCCAAATATTGGTCGAGAATTTCCCTGATCATCTATCCGATTTTATCTTTCTTGAGAACGGAACCAGAAACAAAATTTTTGTTGATATGCTAAAGTAATCGCCCTTTAAAATTTCGTTTAAAGCAGTATGTTAACTATTTCTTACAAAATATCGTTGCTTACCATTATAATTTTGTGATAGAAATTCAATGCATCATCAGCACTGAAATGAACATATGTCCTTCAGTCACCCTTTCCATTAATTTTCATAAATTATGTAAATACTGAGTTATTTTAATAATTAAATATTAAAGCGTTTCTCAATATCTATCAAAAATTGAGATAATAAATAATTAACTTAGAAATTAAATGAAGCAGAATCGAATATAAGAAATATCATCTTAAAAGACGCAGAGCTTGAGACTGTTAAAAAAATTAAATAGAAAACATTTTGTTGCTTTTGTTTTTGTTGGAAGAGTTCTCGTCTATAGACACAAACAGCTAGAAACTGTCATTATGACTCAAACAACCGAAACTTTATTATTGTTTCTTTTCTTGGACATTAAACACAGGTATGATCTGCACCTTCAAAAAAAAAAAAAGAACCACCAGACATTTTAAATTTTAATTATCTTGAAAAAAGCATTTTACCAAATGGAAAAAAAAATGGAAATACATTTGAAATCAAATGAATAATTAATTAGCATTTCATGTAAGTCTGAGTGCACATAAATAAAGAATGGGAAAACTATTATTTTTCGAAATATTCCATTACTTATATCGTATCATATCTATGCTTATTTTTAGTAATATTACAGGAGGAATATCTCTATGTTGATCAAAGAAATGCAATAAATTAAAATCCCGAGATTGACGGCTCAATGATTGACCTCAAAAGCAAAATCATTATCAGAAAGTAGATCAAGGCAAAAAGCACGTAAGATAATTTACATTAACATTGTATTAAGAATTATCATGAGTTTAAAAATATCATAACTTTAATTTGATCATATTTACTAAAAGAGCCACAGTAATATTTGATATTATGTAGCGAGAAAGATAAATCTATATTAGAAGCAAGTTCATTAATTGAGGTTTCACAATCACTGATACAAAGGAAATACAGTTTCTACAGTTTACAGTGGCGCAGTTAATGTCCTGGAAGACTAACCAGAATATTTAAAATTATTGTGAAAAGAATTTCTGTAATAAACAGTAGACATTTTGATGAATTATTATTGAACATTGTTATGACGTTTGTTATTTTCTTAATTTGAAACGTCCAAAAAGATGTTGTATTTAAAAAAAAAACAATTATGGACAAAAGAACATAAAACTTATTTAAAGTATAAAATAAATATATTGCAAAGCTAACGGAACTTGAATAATTCCGCTTGACATATTTAGCAAGATGACAAAATTTTTTTCTTTAATTTCTGAAATTAGAAAAAAAAGAAGGAACATATGTATTTAACCCAAAAATGTCTACAGTGAAATTTACTCAACAGCGGCCATTTATATTTTCGTAGGATAGAATGAAATGTTTTGTTTTTTCAACATTGACAAAACGTACATTTTTACAATGGAATTCTTCAAATACATTTTTAAAACGAAAAGCAAAAATAAAAGTGAGAAATACTTTTAATAAAATAATTTAAATATTTCCAGTTTATTCAATAATATATTTGTATAACTAGTGACGAATTCTGATAAATGCGTTGTTTTATTTCAAATTGATTCCACGTAGAATCATTAATGTCTGTGCTAAGCTTTAAATGATATGAAATATGTACAAGTATAACAAAGCTTATTACTTTTACACAAGTTAGCTGTTCTTGATGTCTGATCGTCAACGAGACGAAGGAAAACTTCCTTTATTTTCCGCAAACAAGAAAAATGATAATTGAGCTTAGTTTGCCTTTCAAGCAGAAAACAATACGCAATAATTAATTCTTCATAATCATTAAGCTAACGACATCTTGTCTTTATTTCGAACATTAAAAAATTATTCCCCTTTATAAGCTAAGTTAATCGGTTTTAAAAATAATTGTAAAAATAATACCCACTAATATTTACCAGTTAAATGTTGCTAAACTCTTCAATTAGTTACAAGTAATGTAATCATTTATTTGCACTGAAATGAAAAATGATTTTACTTTGGCTTTGAATTAATTTAGGTAATTTATTTAAATAAAGAATCATGCTAATTAAATAAATTTTTAAAATTTATGCATTTATTATCTATTATTAATAATAAAACTAGAATTAAATTACGGAAAATGGAGGAAATTAATTTACGAAATTTCTTTAAAATAATTATAATAATTAAGCATATTATTTTTCAAAGTTATGCATACATTACTATTATTAATAATTAAACTTTATTTAAATGTTGGCAAAATAAATATGTTGCGCATCTTCTTTTATATAAATACTGAAAATTAAAATATCCCTACAGATGATCCATCTCTTTTTTTCTCTCTCTCTTCACAAGCTAAATAGAATACATTTTGGTTGTATTAGTATTTGGAAGACAAACTTATTTAGAAAGCAAAAGCAAATTTGTCTTCAAGATGCATCAAAATATTCTAATATTTTTAATCGTCTTTTTTCTTCTTCCCAAAGCAAAAGATGCCTGTTCTCCTCCTCCTCCTCCTCCTCCGCCAAAAAAACCAGGTATGTTTTTAGCCATTTATTGTTCCAAGTATTCAGAATTAATTTTTTTAAAATCTACTGATGCACTGCAGCTCAGTTACTAATAATCTTGATTTAAATTCATACATAAGTCCACTTATATAGGAATTTAAAGAAGTTTCCAAAATTTCATGTAAACTTTCTTATATTTGTCCATTACTATCCCCCATCCTTTATTACTCATACAAGCCATATGGTGTTAATTCCTTGTTCAGATAAATTTCACAGTTACTAAGATGCTTCGCTTAACGACGTCAGTTTCAATCGTTGATAGATAATTAATTATTGTTGTTAATACTTCTCATTTAGATTAGTAGTAATATACAGACCAAGATATGTGCTAAGTATTGTTATGCTTTTATAAAACTTCATAAATCATAGATCCAAATGTTCCAAACCTATTAGAAAGCTAAAACAACGTTTGATAGCACAGAAAGGGAAAGATAAATCCGTATTTTTGGCAAGTTCTTTGAAAGAGTTTGTACACACATCATTATATAGCAGAAATGTTTTAACAGATGCTGCTTGTGCAGTTAAAAATGCTGTAGGAAGAAGCAGAATATTCACAATTGTTCGCACCAAAGAATTTCCTTCCTGAACAGTGGACATTTTGATTCATTTTTAAAATAACAGTGTTCACATATTTCCTTTACTAATGAGAAAAACATCCAAATGGATATCAGTGTAGTAAAAATAACAATTATGAGCAAATTCTTAAGACAACTTCGTTAGGGCAAGAAACGAGGTATATCACAATTTTAGGAAAACGTAGATGGTTAGAAAAAGAAAATGAACTTAGTTTCTGAAAAGAATGTCTGTAGTCAAACCTGCTGATTAGCGAAACTTCGGATTATCTGAAAATGGAAAGTCTTTGTTTTCCTGCACACAACGCACTGCAATTTTACAAGGTGATCTTTCTTAAAATAACATTTTTAATACAAAAGTGTAATTAAGATATGAAATACCTGTAAATTAAGGCAATTAACCAGATGCTTCATTTTGTACATTGACGTGTAAACTTGTAGAACAGCTATTGTATGGAGATAAATACATTGTTTATTATAAATTTGTTCAACTAACGATCATTAAAGTCCACTCTCTCCGTTAGACTTGATTAGATATATATATATATAAAAGGAAACTCAGCATTTCTACAAAAGGAAGGTGTTTTCCTGGTGTTTGATTGTGGAAAAGATTGAAGAAAAAAATATTCTATTTTCCTCAAACTTCGAGAAAAATCTGATAGAAAGACCTTCACCCTGGATTAGCATACACCTCTACCTGAAAATATATAAACAAAAATTTGTTGGAATAAAATCAAAATTTCTTTTCTTGCATGTTATATGTTTCGGTACTGATCACACAAACAAACAAGTATACATAAAGCCGTGAAATATGTATTTAATTTTACTCCTCATTGAGCTCACATTTTATTTAGGCGGATATGCTGTTTTTGGCCCATTATGTTACTTTTAATCTTTGTTAATTTTGATCTTTTTGGAATATTTTCATTGGGAATAATTCGTTTTTTTTAATGCTTTTCCGTCGTGAGAGTCGTTACGCGTTTGACTTACTGGGAATCATTTCGAAAAACGTGTTTCATTACAATTATAAATATCGATCGAATATCCATTCATTGGGCCTGTAGGGCAAATGTGGATCGTTCTTATGAATATGCAGCGATAATGGTATCTTTATTTTTAATCACCGACAGTAAATCTTTTGCGGTTTTGGACAATTCGTTACAATATATAACCCAATTCCAATGATATTTTGTTTTGATCATCCGAAATAGTTTTGGTAATGATTCTTCCTTTCAACGGGTGATCAATGAATTGAAACCAGGAAAAGGTGATAAAAATTTCTTTAACTTTAGGTAACGTTTGTTCTCCATGAGCATAGAAAAGCAATCGATAAAACCTCATGCACCTTATCTATTGCTCCAATCCAAACGCCTACTAGAAATATATATATATATGAGAAAATCGAAAATCTGAGATAAGGAAAATTAAAAAAAAATTCTTGCTATGAAAATGACAAATAACCGTACTCTATTGTTATTTATCTTTTTATTTCAAGATTGATTTTTTGCGCCACATCTAGCGATTCTCCATTTTAATTATTATATCATCATAGCTAATAAAATGCAAATATTATAATTTACATGTCACGTTTGTTTAGTTTAGCAAAAATTTTCACAGATATCTGTATTACAACAAGTCGCAACTTTTTATCTGGTAGCATATTACATCCAAAGACACTCCATCTAGGCGCCCTGAGAGAGACATTTGCAAATAATAATCGTTTTCACAATAAACTTTTAATAGGGAAAATCGTTTGTGATGAATATAGATTTCACTTTATATGTACAGTGATCTTTATTCTTTGATTTCTGAAACAGATTTGATTAATTGTTACAAGTGGTTTGGCTATAATGAAACCTGTTTTGCTGATATAGGAAGTCTTTCAAAATCAAAAGGAAAATGTAATCGTTGTGGTTCTGCGCTGTTTAAGCATGGCAGAATTTTCGGTGAGCTATATTCGATATATTTTATTTTGTTACTTATAAAAAATTGTGTACTGTATATACTGTTAGTATTTTCAGATTAAATCTGCTTGACCCTGAATTATGGCAGAAAACTGAAGTAGCTTTTAAAAAAAGAATCTTGTAAATCTGTGAAATGTCTGCGCATGGAATTTATTAAAATAGTAAGTAAAATGGATTATGTTTTGAAAAGGTTTTAGGAACGAATTTTATTGCTGTTGAAAGATTTTTTTTGGTTTTTTCATGTATTGTTTTTTATCAACTTACTCAGGTCGTTCGATTAAGCATCTACGAGTTATGTCCTCTTAATTCTAAAAAAATACCTTTTAAAAATCTTTTGATCTGTACAAATCGTGTTCTGCCTTCAGGGATATTCTCTTTCTTGCAGAGTGGTTTATGTCTGAAAAATAGATATTTATTCTTCTGTTTTATTAACAACCTTTTGATTTTGCCGCTGTTATGCAAAAGTTCATTTCCTTTTTCTGCTGCATCATTTTAAAGATCCTTTGATGTTTACTCCCTAACTTTCTTCGGTAATATAGATCATTGTGATTATTCTTCCTTTCCTCATCTCCAATTTAATGAACTTGCCTGTGCCACATTAGGTATTTATGACAAAAAACTCCGTCAGTAAATGAGGCAATATTACTTTGTGGAACATCTATTACAGTAATGATTGATCTGACTGTGTCTCTTATTACTTTTTCCCCTTTTACATGCATGAACACCACTTTGGAAAAAAGTCTACTTCAGCTATAAATTATTACCTAATACCAACAATAAATATTAAATACAAAACACTATTTGGGATCCGTCACCTCCTTTTCAGAATCCAGTCTTTTAAAAAAATTCAATTGACATGTTTTTGGTTTTATTATGGAGCAATTAAGAAATCATTCGCTACGATTTTGCTGCAATATTTAGCAGAAAAATCAAGATGTTATATCGGGATGGAATGTTTATATTCTATTTGTGAAATACAGAAATCTGATTGTTTATTCGCCCACAAATGATTTCTGAAGGCCCTGCAAACTGAAGAAATTGTCTTTTTCTGTAAAATTTTCTTCTATCGTAAATGATCATCTATGCCTTTAGTATTAAAGAAAACCGATTAGTCTTTGGCCAACAAATGAATATATTCAAATACTATTTTCCTCATACTTTTCTCTTCACAGCTATTTGCTGATTTTTCGATAACAAATGTTTCTTTTATGTTTTTATTTTCGTAAGATTATAATAATATGCTTTCTTCCAGATTTTAAGCGACTCCAAACGGTTTGAAGCATACTTACTTGTGTACATTTGGCGTAATTTTAAGATATTGTAAAAGTTTGTTATTTATGTCATAAAGTTTCATTATATTACAGATTTCTGTAAGCTGCATCATGTTTTTGTATAACATTCACAATTAATCATTTTATTTTACTGTTGTGAGAATCAGCGCCCATTTTATCGCGTAGGTGAAATACATTTCAGTTTGATTTATGAATGTACATTCTTTACATAGAATCTTAATGCTAAGTCTATACCTTTTTCTTATTTTCAGTTTGTTTAAATGGATGTTTATCTACGATAATGGATCTTCTATCTCTAAAAGGAAATTTGAAGGACGGTTGTACTTCACTTGTTTCCGGGAAAATATGCGCTTGTTCAGTTAGTTATTGTGCACATATGGCTGTGCAATAGAGGTGAAGTAGGCCACCCATTTTTGCATTATCCCCGCCATTACTGTATAAGTCATAAATAGAAATAAATATTGAATTTATTGATGAAATATTTGTTCTAAATGAAAAGAAATATGACAAAGATTAGCAGTAACAATAAGGGAACAGTGTATACTGTTAATATGGATATAAATATGCTCCATATCTTTTTTCCTACCTTCGTATTTTACCATAGGTTTGTAGTAAGTAAAATTGCGAAGAGAAAAGGGAATTTTACAGAATGAAGCGGAGATTTATCACAATTAGAAATGCATCACTTCGCGAGTATTCGAGATGTTGTAAATATCTGGAAATTATAACATTTTATTTCATTTTTGAATATGTAAGTAAAACTGCCTTATTTTGTGCGATTTGGACATTTTACCAATGAGAAAATCACATCAATTTTTTCATAGACTGGATATTTATAGCATCCAAAACGGTCGATATATTACTTATATTTCACAACTACTTATCTTAGTTTAACCATATTAAGCTGCATACATTTATTTTAAAAATAGTATAAAACCTGAAAATACCTTATATAAAGGTGTAAAGGAAATAAATCCGTCGTGTAAAAGCCTAGTTTCATGATTATCACAATAGGAAGAACATACTTTGATTGTTAACACATATCTCTGTTGTTTTAATTGCATTTTCTTCATATTTTTAGACGTCCTAAAATATTCTGATACGTTTTTGGTGAGAGCATAACAATTTCGGTCTATTTGATAACACAATAATCGAGACTCTTACGTTCAAAATTATTAGTTTAAACATTAAGGTAAACGATCTATTCATCTAAGGAGCAATGCAGAGATGATTTCTAATGTATTGGTAGGTAAGCGTAGCCTAGTACGTCAAAGGAAATGATAAAGAAAATAGTAGTGGGACACCTATTGACATATTATTTCTTCTGACAGTACATCAGATTAGAAGAATATAAAATGGCATCGCTGGTAATGAGAATGCTTTTGTGCGAAAAAAATAAGCAGGAAATTTGATATGTAAATTCAGCCTATAGCGCGATCCAAACTGGAAGAGGAATGCACATGGATTTTGAGTTTCATGATGGGAATTTGGACGTCATCCTGTTTGGCAACAACAGGTAGAGAACTCTTCCGAGAGTGGTGAGCTGTGTGCTCAGTACCTTGTAAGCTCAGGTTATACTTGAAGATTTTAATATAAATTGATAACGAAAGAGCACATAAATATATTGAATATATATTTTAATTTATAAATAAATATTTTTGTTTGTTTTACTAATACCTAAGAGTCACGTTGACTGGTAAAATTATCTGTCAACCTATGACCTTTCTCTATAAGTTGATGTCGATTTTTAACCCTTAAGTTTCGGGTATCGTAATTCACAAGACCCACCACATCCACCAGAAAAGAAAATACTGTAAATTTCTAAAAACATGGATGTCTCACCTTTTCTGTTCGCCCACTTTTCTCCTTTAAAGGACGCCTGTCACTCGCGGGAAACTTATATAATAGCGGTAAAAAATACTGCGTATATTTAACTGAACCGTAGATTAAGGATTAATGAACATTAAATCGGCAGTGATAACAATAAAATATCAAAACTATTGTTGTCTAAAATGAATGGCACCATGATGGCTACTTTGTTATATCTCATTAATGAACCACTCAATGATAAAATCTGACAGTAGAGAAATGAAGAGCACAATAATTAATAAACCAACAATAGACTAATAAAATCGTTGGCACCTATTCAGAGAATGTGACAGGGTATAAGATTGCGAAATGTGCCTTTTGATAATATTTATACGGCAGCTTTTAATTTTAGGTTTTTTGGTATTTTATCGCCTCATATCTGTCACTAAGTCTATGACTTTCCTTTGCTGCCAAATGAGTTGTAAGGTCTACATGTTTCTGTCAGGCGACTTGACAAATAGTTACCCAGATTTCACTGTTAAGGGTGTTTTCTATGGGTCAGGGCTTGGCCTGTTCTTTAAACACTAGACCACAATGTGGACCATCAACATTTATGAACCCGGAAATAATAAAACCCGACTTTGTGGTCCGCAAACTAGAAATCAAGAATAAAATTCAGAACAATTAATCAAAGAAAACGATCTATATTTTATTATTTATTTAATATATTAATTATAGATTATTTTCTTGATTATATATGAGATAGGAGAACGAAATCTGGTTGCTACTTCTCATGGATTGTTTTACTCATCCAAATGAAAATTCCTGGGTAGATGTACTACGTAAATGGTGCCAGTCGTTTTCAAGACAGTAAACCTGGTTTGTCTTTCCAGTCTTCTCACAGGTGACTGTTGGTGATTCTTCCTCTTACTGTTCACCAGCATCCGTTAGACGCACCTGTAAAGGAACTCGAGTTTGTTCTCATGTATACTTGTGTATTCGCTTATCACAACTTTATAGAATTAAGATATTTAAAAAAATAATTTATATGGCTTATCATTTAATTTTATTTAAAATAATCAAAGATAAGACTGTTGTTAAAAAATCTTAAATTGAAGAAAAATATTTTTCAAAATTTCACTTATTTACCCCGATTACTTCACTGACGATCTTATGACATATATTGCATTAATTTACATAAATAATAAAGTAACAAATTGCGATCATTAAATATGAAAGCGTTTTTCTAAAGCTAATCATACATTACCGCTTTCAGTAATTAATTTAAAAACGAAAGAAATATATTTTGTATATCATATACAACAAGAACAGATATAAATATTAAGGATTTAGAACTTCTATTGAGAACCTACACAGCTTGATAACTGCAATCTAATTAAACAAAGGAATTTTTTGTTTTTCTCCTAAGTCAACACACAATTCTCTTGGATAAATTTCTGTTAAATAATTGGTATGAAGTAAGTTGGGCCTTTTTATACAGGCAGACCATCCTTCTTTTCAACTGATTATTGATTTATTAAAGCTTTGGATTTAAATTTTATTAGCACTTTTATATCTAACAATTCTTTTCTGTTGATGTTTCTGCATCGGCTCATGGACAAAATTTTCACCATCTGTCAGAAACACGTTTTTCTTTTGTGGTCATCCGTAAGCTCTTTATTTAAAGTAGCCTGTCTAGAATTTTAAATGTATTTTTAAAAATAAATTTCACTAAACTACTTTCAGTTTGTTCATAATTATCTAAATAAATAAAATTTATGTGTTTTGTTTCAGGTAGGGATTACTAATATATTTGGACAAAATCGAGATTTGATAATCCACTGTCATGTTCTCTCTCTTTTTCCTTGACAAGCACTTTCGCTTTAGTTTGCTTTCTTTGTGCTGAAGAAAAGTTAGAACATCTGAGAAAGAATAAATGTTAACATTTGCTTTTATACGAAGTTATAAAAGACACAATCAGGCAAATAAGAGCTTTCATATTTAGAGAATCAATTTAGTTTAATGCATGCACTCGAACACTTGTCCAGATATTGGTCGAGATGTTCCATTATCATCTAAACGAGTTTCTCTTTCTTTAGAACGCCTACAGAAAAGAAATTTTTCCTTTTATAAGTTAAAGTAGTCATCCTTTAAGAATCCATTTAGAGCTGTATATTAAGTATTTCTCACAAAAATTGTTGTTGCTAACCATTAAAATTTTGAAATAGAAATTCAATAAATCATCTGCAATAATTTGAACAAATGTTCTTCAATCACCTCTTTCATTAATTTACATAAATTATTTAAATAATGATTTATTATAATAATTAAATATTAAATTATTTCTGTATATCTTTTCATAAATTAGTCAATATAATAATTAATTTAGAAATTAAATGTTGACAACTTGAATATAAAAAATGCAAATTCAAAGATGTACAGCGTGAAACTGTCAAAGAAACTAAATAGAAAACATTTTGATTGCTTCTGTCTTGCTTGGTAAAGTCTCGTCTATAGATGCAAACAGCTGAAAATCTGTCATGCCTCAAACAACCGCAGGCTTTTTATTGTTTCTGTTCTACGCCAATAAACAGAGGTATCCTCTGCATCTTCAACAAAAGAACCAGTCATTTTAAATTTTCTAAAGAAAACCTTCCTAGAAAAAGAAAAAAATTAGGGGTAATACATTGGAAATAAGTTGAATAATCAATTTAAATTTTAACTAAGTCCGATCGAGAGAGAGAAGAAATTATTTTTCAAAGTGTACCAGTACATAAATCTTATCATATCTATGCTTTGTTTTATTAATAATACAAGAGAAATGTTTCACAATTTCTCAAAAGAAATTTAATAAATTAAAGCACAGAGTTTTACGACTCAATGATTGTCCACAGGAACAGAATAATTATCAGAAAGTAAATCAAGATAAATTTATAAAAAATATTTTACATTACTATTGTGTTAAGAATTATTGTTTTAAAATTAATAATATCATAATTTTCATTTAATTATGTTTATACCAAAAAAGCTATGGCAACATTTTAAATTGTACAACGTGAAAGATAAATGTATAATTGTGAAAATTATTTTAATGGGTTATGCCGATACAGCTTCCAAATTTGACTGTAGCGCAGTTTAAAGTCCTGGGAAAGTAGCGAGCATATTTCAAATTATATTTTTACAATAGAAATTCAGTAATCAACAGTAAACATTCTGATGAATTATTATTTACCGTCGTTTACAGCAAAAAAATATATAACAAGCTATTGAAACGTGGATAATTCCCCTTGAAATATTCAGCAAGATCACAGAATATCTCGCAAGAATTTATGAAATTAGAAAAAAAAAAGAATGAACTTATTTATTGAAGTGTAAACGGCTACAGAGAAACTGACTCAACAACGACTTTTAAAATTTTTACAGAATGAAATTAAATGCTTTTGTTTTTTCCATTTTAATTACACTACAATGTTACAATGAGGTTCTTATTTCTAATACCTTTTTTAAAAAAATCATATTAATTCGAGAAAAACGTTTAAAAATATAATTTAAATAAATTTATAGTTTATTCAGTGATGTGTACATTTGTATAACAAGTATTATTTTGATATATACACGGTTATATTTTAAATTGATTCCATTTATAATCTTTAATATCTGTGATCATCTTTAAATGAGAGGGAATGTGTACAGATTTTAAGAAAATTAATTATTTTTACAGAAGTCAGATAGTGAATGAGTGAGGAGTAAAAAATCTTTTATTTTCCCCAAAGTTCAAGAAATATCAGAAAATAAAGATCATAACTGAGGTTAGTAGACATTTCTTGCTGAAAATCAATAAGTTACAGTCAATTTTAAGAAATCTTTACGCTTAAAGATACTGTCTTTATATCGAACATTAACAACAACAAAAATCTTTCCCTTTATATGTTAATCCATGGCTTGAAATAATTTTAAAGATTAATACTTACCAATATTTAATATAAAAACGATTCTAAACATATCAATTTGGTGTCACAAATGTAATCATTCGTGGGCACTGCCTTGAACAAATGGCTTTCTCTTATCCCTTCCTTTAATTAACGTAATTTACTATAATAAATAATTATGATAATTAATAGGATAGTTTTCAAATTTATGCATACATTACCCTATTATTAATAATAAACTATATTTAAATGATGGCCTAATGAGAAACATCCAAATTGATATTAATATAGCAAAAATAACGATTATGGACAAATTGACAAATGATTTCTTTAGAGAAAGAAATAAGTTATATCACAATGTTAGGATAACTTAGTTTATAAAAAAGGAAAGTAAACTTAGTTTTGTAAAGCAAATGTCTGTAGTGAAATATCCTTAACAATTAACCCCTCTTCGGATTATTTCAGAATGGAAAGTCTCCGTTTTCCTACAGACATCACATTGCAATGTTATACCGGATATATTCTTTTAAATATCATTTTTTCGAAGCAAAAGCTTTATTAAGATTTGAAATAATTGGAAAACAAGAAAACTGTCAGCAATTATTAGTTTAATCATTGACATGTAAACTTGTAGAAGAGCTACTGTATTTTGATAAATAAATAGTTTTATTTTAAATTAATTCAACTAACAATCTTTAAAGTCTATGCACTTCTTTAAAACTCGATTAAATGTATGGATATAAGAAGGAACCACAGCATTTCTACAAAAGGAAGGTGTTTTCTTGATGTTTGATCGTGAATATCACTAAAGATGAAATATTCTCTTATTTTCTCCAAAGTTAGAGAAAAATCTGATAGACGAACCTTCACCCGGGAGAAGCATACACTTCTACTTGAAAGTCTTTAAACAAGAATTGGTTGGGATAAATCAAATTTCTTGTATTGCAGGTTCTATATCTCAGTACATAAAGACATTAAATATGTATTTAATTTTACACCTCATTGAGCTCACTTTATTTTAGGCGGATATTTCTTTTTTGTAAAAATTATGTTACTCTTAATCGTTATTAATTCTAACATTTTATTTATTTTCATCTGGGATAATTCTGATCCTTTAACTTGGTGAGAGTCGTTACGCGTTTGACTTCCTGGGAATCGTTTTAAAAACTCGTTTCATTAGAATTATAAATATCGAGCGAATATTCACTCGTTCGGTTTATAGACCAGACGTGGATTCGTTCTCACGAGTATGCAGTGAAAATGGCCTCTTTGTTTTTAGCCACATGATTCGTGGCATTAAATGTTTGGCGGTTTCCGACAATTCTTTACAATATATATAACGCAATTCGTACTTTACTTAATGATGATGCTTCCTTTTGTTCATCCAAAACAGTTATTGTAATGTTCCTTTGTTACACCAGGTGTCGATTGCATTGAAACCAGGAAAAGTTGTTGAAATTTGTATAACAGTAGGAAATGTTTGTTCTTTATCAGCGTAGAAAAGCAATTGATCAAGATCACGAGCCTTACCGGTTGATCAAATCCAATCACCTACCAGAAAAAATATTTTACCTAATCGAAAGTTTGCGATAAGGAAAATTCTAAAAAAAAAATCCTTTCAAATGCAAATGAAGATAATGGAACTCTAGTTATTATGTATCTTTTTATTTCTCTAATGATTCTTGCACCACATTTATCGATTCTCCATCTAAATTATTTAATCATCATAGTTAATAAAATCCATAATTTAATGGTCACATTTGTTTCGTTTAGCCAGCAGACGGATTCTCACAGTTATATGCATTTCCAGAAGTCGGAACTCTTTACCCGATACCATGTTACTTCCTCGGACTAACCATCTAGGCGCCTTGAGACAAATATTTACGAATAATATTCTTTTCACAACAAATTTAAAATTTGTAAAATCTTTTCTGATGAACATAGATTTCACTTTATATGTGCAGTGTATCTGTTATTTAATTTCTGAACAATTCTGATTACGTGCTACTTTTGGAGAGACGATGGAAAGACCTGTCTAACTACTACCGCTGAATATCCAGTAACCGTCAATGCGTTTTGTGTTCGTTGTGCTACTGCATATTACAAATGTCGCAAAACCTTCTGTGAATTATATTTGATTTATTTTATTTCATTAATTGAAAATAATTGTGTTCTGTAAATTTTGTTAATATTTATAGAATATTTGCCTGACTTTTAATTTTAAAAATAGCTGAAGTATCTTTTTTTTTTAAAAAAATCTTGCAAATCTTGTGAATGTCTCGCCATGGAATTTACTAAAAATCCAAATATCATGAATTGTCTTGGAAAGGGTTTTTGAGTTTTCCTGTATTAGCTGTGGAACGATTTGTCTTGCTTGTTGGCCGGTCCATTTCTGTTCTCATCCTCGTACATTTGCACGGTGGACTCTTCATCCTGGGATTCTGGAGTTCATGGATGCAACTGTGTAATCGTACAGGCCTTCCAATTATTACCGCTGTCAGATGCTTTGCATTTAGATTTTTCTTCTTGAAAGGTTTGAAGATTATAGTTGGATTACCTTTGACAAATTACGCTCAAGAAATTCAACCGAAACATGTACATACAAACAACTTAATTTAAATAATTAATTTCATCATTTGTACTTTAACCAAACGAAGTGATGAAAGAAATCGTTGTTTTGATTGGTGCATAAATTTTAATTTCAAAATGCCCAGCTTCTTCCATAATCGTACGAATTATTCCTCTATGTACGTCATCTTCCATAACATGGCTATCCTATTCTGTGTCCTCGGTTTTGGCTCGGAAAATTATACAACTCTGGAAAAATATCTCGGCTTCATAAAATATCGAATAATTCCGATTTTTTAGAACTGAGATTGGGAGCTTATGAAAATCATATTAGTCTAATGCGATTGCTTATAACAACAATTTACAGGTAAACTACATTAGATTCCTTGTCCAGGATTATATAATAACAAGAAAGTATAAATCTATAAGTTTGGAGTTTTTTATTTATATTAACATTTCACTATGTTCGTAAAGAAATTAGATATAAAACACAATTATAAAGTACGCTCTGTTTAGAAAATTAAAATAAGTATAAGATTGTGAAATTAAACAATGTAGATTAAAGAAGTAATACAGTAACAATTAAAATCAATATATTTATATTAATAGAATACGCTGTAAAATTATCTTTTGATATCGATAAAGTGTAATCCAATCAAAATGTTTTTATTACATCATCAACGGATATTATTTGAATTCTGTAATACAAGAAGTACTTTGCAAAGCCGAACCAGACTAACTGACCATTTTTAGTTTTTGATGTTTCCTATGAACCTTATAGATGTCCTATGAGTTAACTGATGTGTCTTTATTAAAAACAATGAATTCTTAATGATATTTAATGGCTTGGTTTCTTTCAGTTATTTGATGTCCAGTGGATGCCTTTTTTTACTTTTTTGTATCAAATAAATGATTTTTTATATCTAATTTCTTCGCCACGTGTAAGTCCAATGAAGCACGACATGTTCTGGACGCTATCCATAAACCGTACGGAATTTTTGCAGATCCCAGTGCGTAAATAACATTCTAGAACACACGATACCATTCTTACACAATTATTTTATTCTTCTGCTTTGGAGTCACCGTACATTATATCGCAAAGGATGAAAACGATTCAGTTTGATTTTTTGAATTTTCATTGTTTACATGAAATATTATTGCTTGATATATAATTTTATTTTGTTTTCAGTAAATAGAAAAGGATGTTTATCAACGTTAAAAGTGAAAATAGAAAGAAAGAAAGGGTTGAAAGACGGTTGTCATACATTTGATAATGGGAAAATATGCGTTTGTCCTTCAACTAATTGTAATCGCGAATCCATGAAGGTAAACTCTACACCATGAAAGGGGTCACCCACCTCTGTCTGTATCCCTGACAATCTTGTATGCATTTATATATATAGAAATAAATATTGATTTTATTGATGAAATATCGGTTCTATGTGAAAAAAATATCTAAAAGATTAGCAGTAACAATAAGACGAACAAAGCTTACTATTATTATGGTTAAAAATACGTTTCATATCTTTATTTTACCTTGATCTGTTATTTAAGTTTTCCTCGAGGAGGATTCAGAAAGGGTTAAGTAGAGACCAACAACTTTTTTTTAGAAATTTAAAACATTTTATTTTCTGGTGCATATGGTGGGCGTTGGGGATTAGGATCGCCGAAGCTTAAGGGTTAAAAATCGATATTAACTTGGATGAAGATGGTCATAGGTTGACAGATGATGTTAGCTTTCAAACTGATTTTTAGGTTTTGTAAAACTGTTAAAATATTTAGTTAAATAAGAGCACACAGAGCTCGCCACTCTCGGGAGAATTCTCTACCTGTTGTTGCCAAACAGGATGACGTCCAAATTTCCACCATGGAACTCAAAGTCCATGTACATTCTTCTTCCAGTTTGGATCGCGCTATAGGCTGAATTTACATATCAAATTTCCTGCTTATTTTTTTCGCACAAATGCATTCTCATTACCAGCGATGCCTTTTTATATTCTTCTAATCTGATGTACTGTCAGAAGAAATAATATATAAATAGGTGTCCCATTACTATTTTCTTTATCATTTCGTTTGACGTACTAGGCTACGCTTACCTACCAATACATTAGAAATCATCTCTGCATTGTTCCTTAGATGAATATACTATTTACCTTAATGTTTAAACTAATAATTTTGAACGTAAGAGTCTCGATTATTGTGTTATCAAATAGACCGAAATTGTTATGCTCTCACCAAAAACGTATCAGAATATTTTAGGACGTCTAAAAATATGAAGAAAATGCAATTAAACAACAGAGATATGTGTTAACAATCAAAGTATGTTCTTCCTATTGTGATAATCATGAAACTAGGCTTTTACACGACGGATTTATTTCCTTTACACCTTTATATAAGGTATTTTCAGGTTTTATACTATTTTTAAAATAAATGTATGCAGCTTAATATGGTTAAACTAAGATAAGTAGTTGTGAAATATAAGTAACATATCGACCGTTTTGGATGCTATAAATATCCAGTCTATGAAAAAATTGATGTGATTTACTCATTGGTAAAATGTCCAAATCGCACAAAATAAAGCAGTTTTATTTACATATTCAATAATGAAAGAAAATATTATAGTTTCCAGATATTTACAGCATCTCAAATACTCGCGAAGTGATGCATTTTTAATTATTATATATCTCTTTTCTTCATTTTTAAAATTCCCTTTTTTGACTCAATTTTCTTTACAAAAATGTACGACAAGGGGTCAAGATAGAATATAGATACGAAGCGCATTTATAATCATAATAACAGTGAGCTTTGTTCCTCTTGTTTTTACAGATAGTCATTTTCTTATATCTTTACACTTAGAAAAAATATTTCCTCAATGAAATCAGTAGTCATTTATATTTTTTATCACAGCATAAAATATTGACATGGACACTCTTACAAGTGGGTTAGGCATTTCCATTTTCAGGACCACTCTTCATGGCAAAACTATTGCAATAATTTGAAGAACAGACGCATACTCTCCCATTAATAAACGTAGTAAACCGTCTTTCAGTATTTCATAAATTAAAATTTATCTTTTTAACGAAGATAAACATCCCTCGTGTACAAAACTGAAAAACAGGACAGAATTATATATCTAGGATTTAGATTTATGTAAATAATATAAATTCACCATCAAGGTGAATCGTATTTAATATAATGTACGTTAATTCCAGAGTAGTAAACGAAAACAATTAAGTACAGAATGGTATCACGTGTTCTAAATGTTATTTCCGCACTGGGATCCGAAAATATTCAGTTCTTTTTATAGAAAACGTCCAAACACATGTCGTGCTTCATTGGACTTACACACGGGAACTCAATTAGATATGAAAAAAACATTTATTTGATACAACAAAGTAAAATAAGGCATCCACTGGACATTAAATAACCGAAAGAAAAATAACGATTAAATATCATTAAGAAATGATGCC
This sequence comes from Nautilus pompilius, assembly GCA_018389105.1. Taxonomy (NCBI): domain Eukaryota; kingdom Metazoa; phylum Mollusca; class Cephalopoda; order Nautilida; family Nautilidae; genus Nautilus; species Nautilus pompilius. Next base: position 57,066 of record JACATO010001722.1, on the reverse strand, counting down.
TTCTCACGATGACACATCATCTAACTCATAGGAAATCCATAAAGCTCATAGGAAACATTAATACAATTATATTTAGACGAGAGACAGAAGAGTGCCAGTGTAGTGAAAGTCTCTGTTTTCAGAAAAAAAATTAAATATGCGCATCAGTTTCTTTCCTTAAAAAATTCTGTTAACAAAAAGTAGAAAAAAATCAGTTACTTTAGTTCTACTCTGCAAACTACTTGAGTATTATAGAACTGAAATAATATTTATTTATCACCTAATAAAACATTTTGAATGGATTATTTATTATCGACATCAAAATATAGATTTTCATCATATTCAAACGATAAGATTAGTTTGATCTTGAAAAGTATTGCACTATTTGTTTAATCTACACATCTGCTTTAGCTGCACTGTTTAATTTCATAATCTTTACTTATATTAATTGTCTACACTGAAAGTACAGTACAATTGTGTAATAATTCTAATTTCGTCACGAATGTAGTGATAGAGTTAATGATATTATGAAACCTAAAATATTATATTTTTTATTTATTGTTACTATATAATCTTGTACAAAACATCGACTGTAGTTTACCTGTAAATTGTTGTTATAAGTAAAGACTAAGCAAATATGGCTTTCATAAACTTTATATCCTCTGCTAAAAACAGAATTATTCAATATTTTATAAAGTTTAATGCCGGCAGCGGAGATAATTTCCCAGAGTTGTATAATTTTTGAGGCCAAAACCGATGAGATGGAATAAGATATCCAGGTTATAGAAGATGTTGTTCGTATAGAAATAATTGCACGCTTCATGGATTAAGTTTTTACCAGTTCAACGATGTTCTGTACGTTTTTAATTATTTTATGCAGTAATCATAGCAAAGATTGAGCTAATCATTTGCTAAAGTTACAGAACAACTCGGATTTATTCACTGACCACTAAATTAGGTCGGTGAATATCTATGTTTTGTCTGACTTTCTTTACCTAATTTTTTGAAAACTAATTCAGCGATAATTTCATTACCTTTCCAAAAGATGAACCTAAATGCCAAGTATCTACAGTCGCTTATGATTTTAAGACGTTACGGATACATAACTCATCCAAAAAAATCCTAAATAATATAATGGAATATTTAGTGTGCACCTGTAAAGTGATGTCTGTATGACTTCATCGGACCAAACAAACAAGAAAAATCGTGCAGCAGGAATTCTAAGAATACCTAAAGACATTTGTTCAAAATTTTCCCCACCTTATTTTGCAATCTAATAAATCCCATACCTAGTCGTTTACGAGATTTAAATTTTAGATGGTATTTCCACACACATATATATATATATAATATTTTATTATTAATTAAATAATTTTTTAATATGATGAAAATCGAACTGATGCCAACGAGAGAAATCTCCACAGTTGATAGGTTGCTCACAATAGCGCAACGCATTTTCTCCTGCTTACAATGAAAGTACTGAAAGCCAATCAGTGTGCTAATTCATTATAATTAAAAGCTGTCATGGAAATATCTTTGAAAGGCACATTTCGCAAAGTTATACTGTGTCACACTCACTGAATAGGTCAAAATGATTGTAATACTTTATTGTTGGTTTATTAATTATTGTGCTGTTCGTATTTCACTACAATCAAATTCTATCACTGCACCGTCTGCTAATAAAACAAAACATATATCATTCATGAAGATTTTTTATAGTCTAGACGACAATATTTTTTTGGTATTTAATTGGCATCACTTCCGATTTAATGTTCATTAATTAGTTCCCGCTAATATTTAAGTTTCCCGCGAGTGAAAGGCTCTACTCGAAAGAGAAAAGTGGACGAGTACAGATGGTGAGACCATCCGTTTTTTGGAAATTAAAAAAAAGTGTCATTTTCTCGCGCATATAGTGGGGGTTAGGAATTATAATCGCTGTAGCATAATTGTTAATGATAGAGAAAAAAATCGGAAGCGAATAGACAAAGATGACAGATTATTTTAACGATTTTAACGGTGAACATTACTCTTTGGTTTTAGTAAAACAAATAAAAAATATTATATAAATTAATAATATATATATATATATATATGTTTATATGAACTTTCGTTATCACCTTCATAATAAAATTTTCAACTATCACCTATGTTTTCTAGGTAATAAGCACACATAACTCAACATTCTCGGCACAGTTCTCTACTATATGTTCCTAAACAGAATGACGTCAAAATTCCCATTATGAAGCTCAAGTCTATGGACATTCCTCATATATTTCCGCTTTATAGACTGAATTTACTAATCAGATTTCCTACTCATTTTGTACACAAACGCAAACCCATTTCCGGTGATGCCATTTTATATGATTCTAATCTGATGAATTTTCAGAAGAAATAATTTGTCAATAGATGTCCCATTACTATTTTCATTACAATTTGTTTGGCGTACTTGGATAAGCTTATTTATACGATTAGAAATCATTTCTACATTGTTCCTTAGATAAGTACAGTGTCGGACCAAAAGAGTTGGGACACGCTGTGAAATTGATATTTGAGCTTCCTCGTTTTAACATACGCATTTAAATGCCCATCACATTGTTTATTATATGCACAAAACATGCCTTCACAATGTATAAAAGCAGCACATGCTATTTGTTTATATATTCTCCGGAAAAAATATTTGAATCAGCAATGTCCGATTTGTACCGAGACAAGAGTTGGGACAGTGAGCAAAACCATAAATATTTTTCGATATTCCAAATTACAATCGGAAAAATGCATGGAAATAATCATTTTACTAGTAGTGGGTGGCGTATCCGTGATTTTCAATCAATTATCGACAACGACGGGGCATGGATTCGACCAAACGAAAGCAGTCGTAAATGCTCATTTCCTGCCAGCTTTTCTGGACGGCCTGCCAGAATTGGTCTTGGTTGAGATTCTTGTGTTTGGCAACCTTAGCCTTCAGCAGCTTCCAGGCATTTTCGATTGGGTTGAGATTCGGACTTTGGAGCGGCCAGCGCATGACATCCATTCCTAGTTGAATGGTGAGGGAAGTGACGACTCTGGCGATGTGGATCGAGGCATTGTCGTGTTGGAAGATGGCGGTAACTGGCATGTTCTCGTCGATGTAGTCGACGACTACATCCCTCAGTAAATTGCAGTAGGTCTGGGCGGTCGCTCTGCCCCTGATCAACTTGAGAGGGTCTGATCCTGCCGCGCTCATACACCCCCAGACCATCAACGATCCTCCTCCGGCTTGTACCGTCGGTCGGATGCACTTTATATTGTATTTTTCGCCATGGTAACGTCGAACATATACTCGGACAGCACTGTGGATGCGCAAACTCTAGCCGATTGAACTTTGGTCCAGTTTTTGTGCGCTTTAGCCCATGTTATGCAGATGCGCCTTTTCTTGTTGCTGATCATTGGCTTTTTCTAAGCGATTCGTCCAAAGAGATTGCCCTGGCATAGACAACATTGAATAGTGCGACTGGAGACATTCACTCCACTCAGGTAGGCTCGAATGGTCGTCGATGTCAGGAAACGATTGGCCCTGGATTTGCAACAAATGAGTCGATCCATTTTGTTGTCGCATTTTTGGGTTCGTGTTTCCGGTTTCCTTGTACTACTTCAGAATGCGGTTCACAGTGCTTTTCGGGCAATTGACTCATCGGCTATCTCCCGATAAGACAGATTTTCTTGGTGGTGCTCAACTATCAAGTCTCTGATTTCAGTCGACGTTGTCTTGCCAGACACGGTGCAAAAATGATGTTAAATGATCTTAGATGATGTGATTCTATTCATTTGATCCTTTAAAAATGAATATATTGAGGGGAATAAATGTATGCACAGATTTTGTTCACTGTCCCAACTCTTTTGTCGCGGTACAAATTTGACTATGCTAATTCAAATATTTTTTTCCAGACAATAGATACACATATGACATGCTTTGTTTTTACACATTGTAAAGGAATGTTTTATACAACTTATGGACAATAGGATGGCTATCTGTATGCAAATGTAAAAACAAGAGAGTTCAAATATCAATTGCATAGCAAGTGTCCCAACTCTTTTGTTCGGAACTGTATATTAACTAACTTAAATTTCAACTAACCCTTTTAACATAAAATTCTTGGATTATTGTTTTCAAATAACCCGAAATTGTTGTACTATCACCAAAAATGTATCAGAATATTTTTGGTAAAAAGACAAGTCCGTCGTGTACCAGTGTAGATTCAAGTTTATCACAATAGGCAGAACATATTTTGATTATTTCCACATGTTACTGTTGCTTTATTTGTAAATTTCTTATATTTAGATCTAAACAATATAACGTATTTTCAGGCTTTTTAATTATTTCTAACTAAAATGTATTTGAAACAAAACGGTTACACTAAGCTAAGTTAAGTAATATATGGACGGTTTATCATGCTCGAAATATCCAGTCCATGAAGAAACTTATATGACTTTGTCATTGGTGAAATTTACAAATTGTGCAAAATAATGAGTTTTACTTACAGATTCCAAAATGAAAGAAATTGTCATAATTTCAAGATATTAAAAATTCTCAAATACGTGAGAAATGTTGCATATCTTATTATTATAAATTTATATGCTTCAGTTTGTTAAATTCCTTTCTGTCGACGTAATTTTCCTTACACGAAATGTACCAAAAGAGTTGAGCGTAAAATACAGATATTGAGCGCATTTATAACCATAATGACAGTAAAATTAGTTCCTCTTATTTTTACTGCTAAACCTTTTAATGTTTCTTTTTACTTGGAAAAAAATATTTCATCAATAAAATAAATATTTATTTCTATCTGTAAGAGTGCGTACAATATCGTCTGGGATACTGTTACAAATAGGTGATCCATTTCATGTTGGACAATTTTTCCTGATGGATTCGCGATTACAATTATTGGAAGAACAAACGCATAATTTTCCATTTTCATATGTATCACAACCGTCCTTCAAATGTTTCCTTATTTCCATTTTTTCCACTAAGGAAGATAAACAGTCTCTTTCACAAACTGAAAACAAAACAAAATGATATATCTGTCATTGATATTTTATGTAAACAATGTAAATTCATCAATCAAACTGAATCGTATTTAATATAATGTACGTTAATTCCAGAGTAGTAAACGAAAACAATTAAGTACAGAATGGTATCACGTGTTCTAAATGTTATTTCCTCGCTGGGATCCGCAAATATTCAGTTCTTTTTATAGAAAACGTCCAAACACATGTCGTGCTTCATTGGACTTACACACGGGAACGCAATTAGATATTAAAAATCATTTATTTGATACAAAAAAGTAAAAAAAAGGGCATCCACTAGACATTGAATAACCGAAAGAAAAATAATGATTAAATATCACTAAGAAATGATGCCTTCTCACGATGACACATCATCTAACTCATAGGAAATCCATAAAGTTCATAGGAAACATTAATACAATTATATTTAGACGAGAGACAGAAGAGTGCCAGTGTAGTGAAAGTTTCTGTTTTCAGAAAAAAATTAAATATGCGCATCAGTTTCTTTCCTTAAAAAATTCTGTTAACAAAAAGTAGAAAAGATCAGTTACTTTAGTTCTACTCTGCAAACTACTTGCTGTATTATAGAACTGAAATAATATTTATGTATGACCTAATAAAAACTATTTTGACTGGATTCTGTATTATCGACATCAAAAGATAATTTTACAGTGTATTCAAATAGTATTATTATTTAAATTTTAATAGATACTATATTACTTGATACTCAGTTGTTTAATTTCATAATCCTTTACTTCTTTTAATTTCCAAACTGAACGTACAGCGTAACTGAGTTTTATTTCTAATTTCTTCACGAACGTAGTAAAATTATAAATGTAAATATAAAACCCCAAATCTTTACATTTTGCTTTCTTTTCATTATATAATCTTGGACTAGGGATCGACTGTAGTTTACCTGTAAATTTTTGTTATAAGCAATCACATTAAACTAATATGACTTTCGTATACTTCCCATCTCAATGCTATAAAGGGAATTATTCAGTATTTCAGAAAGTCTAATGCATAGTCATGTCATAGAAGATGTTGTTCTTAGTGAAATAATTCTATGGTTTATGGAAAAATGTTTTACCAATTCAGCGATGTTCTGGACGTTTTTTTATTTATACATTATGCAACAATCAAAGCAGTGATTTGGTTAAACATTTCGTAACATTATAATGCAGATAATGGATATAATTATGACTCACTAATCAACGTTGGTTATATGTGTACATATCTGTTGAATTTTTAAAACCGTAATTTGTCAATGATAGTTCAGTTATAATTTTCATACCTTTGAAGAAAACGAACCAAAATGTCAAGCACCTACTATCAGTAATGATTTGTAGAAATGAAACGAATACACAGTTGCATCCAAGAACTCCAGAATACCAGGATGAAAAGCCCATCGTGCGCATGTAGGAGGATGTTGATAGATATGCACGGTCCAAATACCAAAGACTAAACGTTGAACAGAAATGATAGAAACACCAAAAACCTTGCTCAAAACATAGTCCATGTTACTTAATATTTTAATAAATCCCGTGCCAAGACATTCACGAGATTCGCAGGATTTTAAAAAAGCTACTTCAGCTATTTGCTGAGATTGAAGGTCAAGCAAATTTTCTAAAATATTACCAAAATATACAGTACACAATTTACTCAAGAAATTAAATGAAATATATCAGATGTAACTCACGGATGGCATTGCGATATTTGTAAATTCCAGTAGCACAACGATGGCACTTCACTTTTTTGGATGTTGGATATCCATCAAAAGAAGTAAAACAGATATTTCCGTTCCCAACCCATTTGTTGCACATAATCATATCTGTTTTATAAATGAAATAATATAGATCACTGTACATATAAAGTGAAAACTATATTCATCACAAATGATTTTTCCTTTTAAATGTTTATTGTGAGAACGATGATTATAATTTGTAAATTTCTATTTCAGGGCGACTAGGTGGGTGGCTGGCCTATCTATGGATGTGATACGCTATAGGCTAAAGAGTTCCGACATATTGGAATGAAGGTATCTGTGAAAAACTGTCTGTTGTCTAAACTAAACAAACGTGAGAATTAAATTAAGACATTTGCATATTATTACCTCTATCTTCCTCTGAAAAAACTGTCTGATCGTTTTCCAAAAACGTTATTTTGGCTACATTAATATTCACTTGGATGTTTCACATTAGTAATATCAAATATCCAATACTATAAACTGAAAATTACTCAGAATGTCCACTGAACATTTCGGAAAATCTTTTGAACGAAGAATTTGTAAAGATTCTGCTTCTTTTTGCAGTAGTTTGAACTGCACAAGCGGCATCTATAAAATTTTACCTGCTTTATATCGGCGTGTCTACAACCTCATTTAAAGGGCTTGCCGAAAATACAGATTCATCTTTTTCTTACTAAGATTCAAATGTTGTTTTAGCTTTTTAATTTTTATAGCAATTATAGGTCTATGTTTTCTGAATCTTTAACAGGAAGAAGAATAGTTAGCACATGGTAATGTCAGTTATCTTAATCTGTATATTACCACCAAAAATAAAAAAGAATTATTAACAACTGTCATTGTTTGGTCAGCGAGGAAAACCGACGTCGTGAAATGTATCATCTCAGTTACTGCGAATTTGATCTGACCAAGAAGGTAAGATCACCGCACTGGTATTAGAACGAAAGGATAGGGATAGTAATGGACAACTATAGGGACTGTTACATTTAAAAAGCAAACATCAACTTCTTCTAAATTCCTGTATAATCGGACATAGATGTGAATTTAAAACAAGAATCTTGATATTTGAGCTGCACTCGTCAATAGATTTTTAAAAATTACTTTCTGAATAATTTAAATAATAAATGGCTAAAAAATATACCTGTTTTTTTTGGTGGTGGTGGCGGTGGAGGAGAACAGGCATCTTTTGCTTTAGGAAGAAGATAAAGGACGATTAAAATAATTAGAATATGTTGATGCATCATCGAGATACTTTAGTTTTTGCTTTATAAATAAGTTTGTCTTCCAAGCAGTAAAACAACCACGATGTATTCTATTTCATTTGTGAACATTGATCAAGACTTGGATCATCTGTTGGGATATTTTAATATTCAATGTTTATTCATGTGAAGATGCAGTCTATGTTCATTATGCCATCATTTAATTATAGATTAATCATTAATTAAAGGGTATGAATGCATAAATTTGAAAAATATCCTATTAATTAGCATAATTATTTATTATGGGAAATTACGTTAATTAAAGGAAGTGATAAGAGAAAGCCATTTGTTCAAGGCAATGCCAATGAATGATTACATTTCTGATACCAAATTGAAGATTTCAGCAACGTTTTTTTTAACTAAAAATTGGTAGTATTAATTTTACAATTATTTGTACAACGTGGGTTAATTTAACTTATAAAGCGAAAGTATTTTTGTGTTAATATTAGAAATAAAGACAATGTCGTTAAGCGTAAATATTAGTAAAAGTAAAATTGATTATTGTTTATTGATTTTCAGCTTGAAAGGTATACTAACCTCAGCTTTGATCTTCCTTTTCCGAGTTTACTTGTTTGGGGAAAAAAATGAATTTGTTTTCCTCTTATATCTCATTTACGATCAGACAAAGGAACACACCTAATCTGTGTAAAAATAATTAGTTTTTATACTTGTACACATTACATCTCATTTAAAGATGAATACAAATGTTAATGATCCTAAGTGAAATCAATTTAAAATAAAACTGTGCATTTGTTAAAATCCATCACTTATCAAACGTATTTACACATCATTCAATAAACGAGAGATTTATTTAAATTATTTTTAAAAGATCTTCCTTATTAGAAATAAGTACTCCATTATAAAATTGTACTCTGATCAATGTGGAAAAATCAAACTATTTCAATTCATTCTGAAAAAATCCAAAAGGTCGCTGTTTGGTGAGTTCCTCTGCACACATTATCTCTTAAATAAATAAGTTCGTTCTTTGTTTTATAATTTCAGAAATTCATGCAAGAAATTTTGTCATCTTGCTGAATATGTCAAGCGGAATTATGCAAGTTCCATTAGCATTGTAATAAATTTACTTTCTTCTTTAAGTAAGTTTAACGTTAATTTGTCTATAATTGTTGTTTTTTAATACGAAAACATACTATTGGTTGTTTCTCATTAGTAAAAACAAATATCAAAACAGCAGTAAGAAATAATTCATCAGAATATCTACCGTTGATTACGCAAATTCTTTTGAAGACAATAATTTTAAATATTCTGTTAATCTTCGAGGATATTAAATGCACCACTGGAAACTGTAGAAACTGCATTTCCTTTTTATCAATGATCGTAAAACCTCAATGAACGTACCACAGATATATATATATATATTTATCTTTCTCGTTGTATAATATCAAATGTTACATTAGCTTTCATAAATATAATCAATTTAAGCTTATGATATTATTAATTATTAAAATATAATAATTCTTAGCACATTGCCAATGTAAATTATTTTAATTTTACCTTGATCTACTTTCCGATAATAATTCATTTCCTGTGGACAATTATTACGGCGCAAAACTAATTTAATTGATTGAATTTCTTTGAACAACAGCGAGATGTTTCTCTTGTATTATTATTACTAAATATAAGCCTAGATATGATATAATATAAGTACTAGTATATTTATTTATGTCCACTCGGACTTACATTAAATGATAATTAATTATTCATCTGATTTCAAATGTGCTGCCTCAAAAATTTTTTTCTCCATTTCCTAAAAAGTTTTCTTCAAGCTAATTAAAATGTAAAAGTCGGGTTCTTTTCTTTTGAAGGTGCAGAACATACTCTGTTTTATGTCTAAGAATAGAAACAATTACAAATTGCAGTTGTTGAGACATAATAACAATTTCAGATATTTGTGTCTATAGACGGGAAGTCTTCCAACAAAATAAAAACAATCGAAATATTTTCAAAAATTTCTTTAGCAGTTTCAGGCTCTGCATTTTTTAAGATGACATTTCTTATATTCAATTTTCCATCATTTGACTTTTAAAGTAATTATTTATATTCACTAATTTATAAATATATATTCATAAACACTTTAATATTTAATTATTTAATTAACTCATTACTTAAATATTTTATAGAAATTAATGGAAGATATAAGCGAAGAACATTCGTTCAAATCGTTGCGATGATTCTTTGAATTCCTATTAAAAATTATAGTAATCAGGAACAATTTTTTTTGTAAATAGCTAATATACAGCTTTAAAAAGATTTTTAAGGATGATTACTTTAACTTATGAAAGGAAATTTTGTTTTTGTTAACGTTCTAAAGAAAGAGAAAATTGTTTAGATAATCAGGGAACCTATGGACCAATACTTGGACAAGTGCTCTGGTGCATGTATTATACTAAATTGATTTTCTTAGTAAGAAAGCTCTTGTTTGCCTACTTGTGACTATTTAATTGTCTTATATAATTAAATGGTAGCATTCATTCTTCTTCCTCAGATGCTCTGACTTTTCTTCAGTGCAATGAGAGCTAAATAAAGAGATAGTGAATGATAAGTAAACAGACAAGGGACCTCACGTTGGAAAATAAATTTCAATGTTCACCAAATAAATCAGTAATACCTAGGTGAATATAACAAACATTTGTACTGTTTATTTAGATAATATTAATAAAGTGAAAGTAATTTAGTTAAATTTATAAAAATAATAAATTGTATATTTACAGGCAGGCAACTGTCTAGAGAGAGGTTACGAATATTACATAAAAGAAAAGTTTCTGACAGATGCAATTATCACTGTCAGTTATCCGCTGAATATACACCAACAGGAAAGAATCGGTGGACAGTTAAACCCTAATAAGATCTAAATTCAATGCTATTTACTTTGAGAAATGATTTCTCATCTGAAATGGAGGATAATCTGCTGTATCAAAGACCGAACTGAATTTAAAGAAATTATGTATCAGACATTTATCGCACAGATTTTTGTTTTGTCTTTGGAGCATCACAAACAAACCACATGCTATTGTTTAATTAGTTGGCAGTTATCAAGCTGTGTATGTTCTGAATTGAAATTCTAATTTAATATTTATATCTTTTCTTCTTGTATATGATATAAAAACTAATTTTATTTCATTTTTAAATTAATTAGCGAAGGTGTTAATGTATGCTTAACTTTAGAAAATCGCTTTAATATTTATTGATCGCCTTTCGTTACTGTATTAATGATGTAAATTAATGCAATCTGTGTCAGAAGATCACCAATTGAAGTAATGGAGGTCAATAAGTGAAATTTTGAACAAAATTTTCTTCCATTTAACATTTTTAAGAAACAGTTTATATTCAGTTTTTATAGAACTGTTAAGTCTAGAAATTATTAAGAGTGAAAAAAAAATCTGTTTTTTTGCTAACATTTTAAATAAAAAGAAAATCGTTAAGAATATTAAAGAACATCTCTGCCAATACAGCATAATGAAAACTGACGTCTTTGATGAAAAATAAATCTTGTTTGCTTTATTTTCCCTGTCGTAATATATAAAATCTTAACATTCCTTCCTCAGATGACGAATTTCTGTAGAAACATTGAAAGCTAACTAAGATAAAACTAAGAAATTCTAATGCCAGGGAAGAGAGCATATAGTTTGAAATCAAATATCTAAGTTGGTCGGTTACAATAGCATTAATTAATGAAAACAGCAGACTTCTCTTTATTATTTCATTTCAATGAAACCAAAATAATAAACCATTTAAATTAATTTATAAAATATTTTAATTTTAGTGAACTGTAATCAACAAATGCACGAATGTCATGAGAAAGAAAAAAAAACAGTTACTTTTTCGGATGTTTCTAACGGATGCTGGTGAGCAGTCACAGAAGCATCACCAACAGCCATTCCTCAGAAGATTGGAAAGCAAAACCATGTTTACTGTGCAGAAAACCACTGAAACCATCTAAGTAGGACATCAACCCTGGATATTTCCAAAGAATGAGTGAAACAACCATGTGACGTAGCACCTTAATATCCCCTGACCTTTCACATGTAATCAAGAAAATGTTCTCTGTTTAATATATTAAATAATTAATAAATACAGGTCGTTTTCTTTGATTTATTATCCTGCATTTTATTCAGGCTTTCTGGTTTGTGGAATACAGAATCAGGATTATTATTTCCGTGGTCATAAGAGTTGATAGTTCGCATTGTATTCCAGCAGTTCTAATCAGGCCTACAGCTGATTGGTGGAGAACGTCCTTCACAGTCGACTCTGGTTAATCGTTTGTCGAGTTGACAGACAGAAACATGTGGACCTTACAAATCATTCATCAGAAAATAGTAATTCATAAACTTTCTGGTTAAACTGACTGGATATAATACCAAACAATCCAACATTAACCATTTTAATTTAATGAGAACATTTTTTAAAAGAACTATCATTCCGAGTTGTCCAAAGATGATTTTGAAGCCAGGTCACCAGATCATTTTGAGAATCCGGTGAAGAACGATTACTGAGAAGGAAAGATTATTCTGCATGTAAATAATGGCTGATCTTTTCAGAAAAATCATTTAGTAATAAATTTCAAATTCATTTTTCGTTAATGATTTTATCATGCTCGTGTATTGTTGTATTCTTCCTTATTCCAGAATTTAGCTTTCGAAAAGTAACCAATTATTCAATATTCAATAAGAATAGTTTTATGTATATTTTAAATTGTATTTCCACATTTACATTAAATTTTATTATTAAATAAATATTAGTTGAATATGATGAATATTGAACGGAGTTGAGTGAGTGAAAACTTCACATTTAATTGGTTGTTCGCAACAGCGTAATGCATTTACTCTTGCTTATAATTAGGTTAGTAAAGGCCATTCAATGCACTAATTATCAGAAGTAACACCCGCCGTAGTGAGATCTTCAAAAGGCACATTTCACAAAGTTATACTTTTTTATACTCACCGTATAAGGTTAAATGATTTTAATAGTTTATTATTGGTTTATTAATTATTGTACACATTATCTCACTACAATTTAAATCCCATCAATGCTGTTTTTTATGTTAAAACAAAACAAGAAGCAATCATTCAGGTATTTCTTTTCTAGTTTAGAAGAAAATAATTTTGCTTTTACCATGTTGGCATCATTTCCGAATTAATAGTCACTAAATGTTTGAGATAAACGTGGGCTAAACGATCGATGTTTGTTCGGATATTTTGGTGGTCAAGGGGTCTCTTCAATATTAGTACGACAATTATAAAAAAATGATTAATAAATAAATATATGTGCAATAAATTTTATGTACACTCCACTCTCATTATCAAATTCATATAACGCTCTGGACAGATCTACAAAAATCTGCTCCAAAACGCAACTTGCTTCAATTTCCTATCATGGGGCTCACGTTGTTTCACCCTCCTCCTATAATTTGTGACCGGATTATTATCGACTTTAATCTCTTTAAAGTTTTCCTGCTCATTTTGCCCCAAAACGCGCACACACAAAAAAACAGAAAAGTAATTTCATATTTTTAAGATATTTTTAAATTTAAAATGTATGGATAAAATCATGGTCACATTAAGGTAGGTACTGGAGAAATAACGACGATTTTGAATACTTGGAATATCTGGTCCATGAAGAATCTGATGTGATTTACTTCATTGGTAAAATTTCCAAAAAGCATAAAATATATCAGTTTTACTTACAGATTTCAAAACGAAAGGAAATGGGTCTATGTGTAGTTTTCTTTTTTTTTTAAAAAAAAAAATTTCTCAGATACATGGTAAGTGACACGTATCTAATTATGATTGTTCGGTCTGTAAAACTCTCTCTCTCTTTTCTTTTCTCGACACAATGTTGCTTCCAAGAAATGTATTATAAGTGGTGAAGGTAAAATATAGATAGGAAACACATTTACAATGATAAGAACAGTAAGCTATGTTCCTCTATTGTTACTGCTAATTTCTTTTTTTTTTTTCATTTTTCTTTTCACATAGAACAAGTATTTCATCGATAAAGTCAATATTTATTTCTAAATCTATGAATGCATACAATATTTACAGCAATACTGTAAAAATGGGTGACATATTTCATTCGTCACCATTTAAATCTTTTTTTTGCAACTATGTGAAGAACAAACGCATAGTGCCCCACGAGGAAACTTAGTACAACCGTCCTTCGGATCTTCCTTTATACCCATATCTGTTTTCAATGAAGATAAACATCCGCTTCTACAAACTGAAAATAAAACAAAATTAATACCTTCGCATTAACATTTTGTGTAAAAAAGAAACGTACATCCATAAATCAGACTGACTCGATTTTTCACCTATGCGATAAAATGGACGGTGGTTCACTGAGCAGTAAAATGAAGCGGATAAAATGAATATTATACATGAAATTAATGCAGCTTACAGAAATCTGTAATATAAGGAATCTCCACGTTCCGATGACATAAATAACAAACTTTTACAATATCTTAAAATTACATCAAATGCACACATCTAATTATGTTTCATATCGTTTGGAGTCGCTTAAAATCTGAAATAAAGCATATTATTATTATCTTACGAAAAGAAAGACAAAAGAAGCATTTATTATCAACAACTCATAAATATTTTCGAAAAGAAAAGTATGAGGAAAATGATATTTGAATACTAGGCATTCAGAAAGATTTCACTTTATATCTACCTTATGAAAATCATTTGTAGCAAATAAACAAGCAGATTTCTGTATTTCACAAATGTAATATAAACATTCCATCCAGACATAACAACTTGATTCTTCTGCTAAATATTGCAGTAAAGTCGTATCGAATGATTTAACTCTTTCTCCATAACAAAACCAAAACATGACAATTGAATTTTTTAAGAAGATGATTCTGAAACGGACGTGACGGATCCCAAATAGTGTTTTGTATTTAATATTTACTGTTGGTATTAGTTAATAGTTTACAGCTGAAGTAAACCTTTTTTCCAAAATGGTATTCACATATGTAAAAGGGAAAAAAGTAATAATAAGAGACAGTCGGATCAACCATTACTGTAGTAGATGTTCCACAAAGTAATATTGCCTCATTTACTGACGGTGATTTTTGTCATAAATTCCTAATGTGGCACAGGCAAGTTCATTAAACAGGAGATGAGGAAAGGAAGAATGATCACAATATCGATATTACGGAAGAAAGTTAGGGAGTAAACATCAAAGCATCGTAAAATGATGCAGCATAAAAAGGAAATGAACTTTTTCGTACATTGGCAAAATCAAGATCCTTAAGATGTTAAGAACAAAGAACGTAAGAAGTACAAATATCTATTTTGCAGACATAAACCACTCAGCAAGGAAGAGAATATCCCTGAAGGCAGAAAACGATTTGTACAGATCAAAGATGAAAAAAGGTGTTCTTAGATTTTGGAGGACGTACCTAGTAGATGCTTCGTCGAATGTCTTGAATAATAAAATCGATAAAAAGCTGTACGTGAATCTGCTGAAGAAGAACCGGTAAAATGTACATGCTGTTCCAGTCATAGAAAACATGGAGTCTATTCTGCAGAAGACGGAAGCACCTGTTGTGTTCCACTTTAACTGCGCATGTCAAGTTACTAGTATATAAAAATTACTTCATTCCGCATGAAGGAGATAAAATCCGTATCAACAGAAGCATCCAAAGAGAGAAAAAGGAAGAATCCGAAGCCATAAAAATAGTACGTAAATGTTAACTTAGACGAAATCCATAAAATACAGAGATGTCTTGCTAAAATATTTTGACAGAGAATAGTCTGACCTCCATAATTAAAGATTCCTGGATCTATAGCGAGATGCACATAAGTTACATATGAAGAAAAAACTACATTTCAATGAATGGAAAAAAAAGTCGATGATGCCAAGAATCGTGAAAGATCTGCAAACAGGAACTAAAATTATCAGTTCTTTTGAATTTCAAATGTATGCATTAATATTAAAGCAGTAGGATAAAGAGAAAAAATTTTTAAAATGGTAAAACGCTCAAAATGGCCGTATTAATTGAAGCTTTATGAAGCGCTATTTTTAAAATTAAAATTATTTATAGCAGATCTTCAAACGATCAGGATACTGAAGAGCTTCTACCTTATAATGTACTTTCTGTATTATAGAATTTAAATAGTATCCATTAATGACGTAAAATAAACATTTTTGATTCGTTTCTGTTTTATCGCTATCAAAAGATAATTTTACATCGCATTCAAATAATAAAATTAGTTTTATTTTGAAAAGTTCTGTACTACTTGTTTAATCTGCAAAGTTGGTTGAAATGCATCGATTAATGTACGAATATACTGATATTGTCAATAATAATATAAAACCCAAACTTATAGATGTTTTGTTTTCTTGTTATTATATAATCTTGGGGAGAAGATCGAATACAGTTTACCTGTAATTTATTAAGTAAAACACGTTAAACTAACATGACTTTCATAATCTTCCCATCTCTCTGCTAAAAATGGAATTACTCAATATTTTAGAAACTCTATTACCAGTAGGGTATATATATTTTTATAGTTGTATAATTTTTCGAGCTAAAACCGATCAGATGGAAGAATAGGATCGCCAAGTGATTGGAAACGTTGTTCATAGACGAATAATACGACGGTTTATGGATGAAGGTATGAATACTTCATCAATGTTCTCGATATTTCTTTATTTTTATTTCATTTGGAAAAGTTACTGTATGGATCGTGGATTTAATTATGGAACACTAAATATAGTTGGTTGTACTTGCATGTTTCGGTTGACTTTTCCAACTAATTTGTCAAAGGTAATTCAGTATAATCTGTATATCCAACCGAACCATTAACCGTAATGTCATTCATTTCAAAGTGATAATTTGTTAAACACAACGAATGAATATACAGTTGCATACAAGATCCATAGAATATCAGGATTCAGTGCCCATCATTATCATATGAGCGAAAGTTGATAGAAAATACTGAGCCAAACAACCAAAGAGATCGTTCAAAAGCAATTATAGTAACACCTAAAAGAAATTGTTCAAAACGTAATCCATGCTACGCAATATTTTAGTAAATTCCATGTCCAGACCTTTACCAGGTTTAAACGAATTTAAAAAAGAAGCTACTTCAGCAATATGCTGAAATTTAAAATCAAGCTGATTGATATTCTGCAAACATTATGCATGTTTATAGCATACAATCTTTTCATGTAATTAAATAAAATATATCAAATATAACTCACATATGGTTTTCTTATATGTGAAAATTCCTGTAGCACAACGATGACACTTCACTTTATCGGCTGCTGCATAATCATCCATACTAATAAGACAGGATCTTTCTACCCCAAACCATTTGTTGCACATAATCATATCTGTTTCAGAAATGAAATAATATAGATCACTGCACATATAAAGTGAAAACTATACTCATCACAAACGATTTTCCCTTTTAAAAAATTTTGGGAAATGATGATTATTATTTGTAAATATCTATCTCAGGGCGCTTAGGTGGGTGGCTTATCTGTGGATGTGATACGCTATCAGTTAAAGAGTTCCGACTTGTTGGAATGAAGGTATCTGTGAAAAACTGTCTGTTGTTTAAACGAAACAAACATGATAATTAAATTAAGATATTTGCATATTAGTAAATTCATGATAAAATAATTAAATGGAGAATCGCTAAATGTGATGCAAAAATCGAGTAGAAACAAAAAGATAGATAAATGCAATAGATTTACGTTATCTATAATTTCATACAGAAGTAGTTCCGTAATTTCGAATATTCCTTATCTGTCAAATATTTTTTCCTTGTAGGTGATTGGATTTTATCAACAGGTAAGACCCGTGAGACCTGAGCAATTACTTTCTAAGGTGATAGAGAGCAAAGTTTGCCTATTTTTATAGAAATTTTAGTACCTTTTCCTGGTTTCATTTCAATGAACACCTAATGAAACACAAAAGATCCATTACCATAACTGCTTTTTGATGATCAAAACGAAACAACATCATTGAATAAAGTAGGAATTGTGTTATGTATTGTGAAGAATTGTCGAAAACTGTCAAACTAAGCCATTATCACTGTATATTGACAAGAACAATTCACATGTGGTCTAGAATCTCAATGAATGAATGTTTGCTCGAAATTTATAATTCTAATGAAACACGTCTTTCAAAACGATTGCCAGTAAGTCAAACACGACACGACGGTAAAAGAATAAAAATATGAATTATCCAGCTAATAAAATAAATAAAAAAGGTATAGTTTAATAACGATTAAAGGTAACATAATTTTTATAAAAACAAAATATCCGCTTAAAAGAAAGTGAGTCCAATGAGGTGTAAAATTAAATAAATATTTAACGGCTTTATGTATACTTGTTTGATTGTGATCAGTACTGAGATATAGAGCCTTCAATACAAGAAATTTTGATTTTATTCCAACCAATTCATGTTTAAACATTTTCAGGTAGAGCTGTATGCTAATCCTGGGTGAAGGTCCTTCTATCAGATTTTTCTCGAACTTTGGGGAAAATAACAGAACATTTTTTCTTCAATCTTTTTCACGATCAAACACAAAAAAGCACCTTCCTTTTTTAGAAATGCTGAGTTTCATTATATATATATTTAATCAAGTGTAACGGAGAGAACGGACTTTAATGAACGTTGGTTGAACCAAATTATAATAAATAATATATTTATCAGGATACAATAGCTGTTATACAAGTTTACACGTCAATGAATAAAATAAGAAATCTGCTTAATTTTCTTGTTTTTGGAGTTTTTCTTATCTTAATTTCTTTCTTTCTTTAAAAAATGTTATTTTAAAAAAGAGCATCTGTGTAAAATTTCAGTGTGTTGCGTGTAGGAAAACAAAGACATTCCATTTTCAATTAATCCGGAAAGGGGGTTCGCATTTAAGGTAGTATGAGTACAGACATTTTATTTCAAACATCAAGTTCATTTTCTTTTTCTAGCTATCTACGCTATCCTAAGATTGCAATATACCTCCTTTCTTGCTCTAAAGAAGTTGTCTGTGTCCATAATTGTTAGTTTGGCTACATTAATATCCATTTGGATGTTACCTATAGTAATATCAAATACCAAAATACTATTAAGTAAAAACTAATCAGAATATTGACTGTTTATTACGCAAATTCTTTTAAACGAATAATTTGTAAATATTCTGCATCCTTTTGCAGGAGTCTGAACTGCACAAGTGGCATCTGTTAAAACTCCAGCTGTTTTATATCGGTTTTTCTGTTACCTCATTCAATGAACTTGATTTGATGCAAATACCGATTTATCGATCTCTTTCTGTGTTATCAAATGTTGTTTCAACTTTTAATAATTACATCAAATTTAAGTCTATGATTTCTGAATTTTTATAAAAGCAGAAGAATATTTAGCACATGGGTAATATCAATTTTGTTAGTCTTATATTACTAATAAATTAAATTGGGAGTAATAATAAAATTCATTGACCTGTCAAAAGTGGAAACTGAAATCGTGAAACGTAACAACTTAGTCTGAATATTTTCTGAACAAGATAGTGACACTATTGCGGTTGTGTAAGTTCTAAAGTGCCGAGATAATAATGGGTAAGTAAAAGGACTGTTACTTTTTAAAAGGAGTCGGAAACTTCTTTTAACTCCTGTATAAGTGGACTTAGATATGAACTTAAATGAAGATTTTTTGATAACTGATCTGCACTTCATCAGTAGATCTAAAAGATTACCTTCTGGATAATTGGAATAAGAAATGGCTAAAACATACCTGGTTTTTTTGGCGGAGGAGGAGGAGGAGGAGAACAGGCATCTTTTGCTTTGGGAAGAATAAAAAAGACGATTAAAAATATTAGAATATTTTGATGCATCTTGAAGACAAATTTGCTTTTGCTTTCTAAATAAGTTTGTCTTCGAAACACTGACTCTACCAAAATGTGTTTTATTTAATTTGTGAACACTGTTCAAGACATGTATCATCTGTAAGGATATTTTAATTCTCGTTATAAACCCAGTCCTTATTCATTTTGCTATCACGTAATTTTAGATTTATTATTAATAATTGGCAATATATGTGCATAAATGTGAATAATACAATATTTAGTTATCATAATTCATTATTTTAAGAAATTATGTACACTAAAGCAGGGATAAGGTAAGAAAATTTGCTCAAAGTAGTTCGAATAAATGAGTACAATTCTGTTACTAAATTGAAATGTTTAGCAACGTTTTAATAGTAAATATTAGTAGGTATTAATCTTTAAAATTATCATAAAACACGAGTTAACGTATGATTGGAAAGATTTTTTGTTGTTAATGTTCAAAATAAAGAGACATTAAAGCTAATGATTTTAAAAAAATTGATTATTTATTATTGATTTTTTGCAAGAAATGTTTAATAACAGAAGATATCATCTCTATTTTCAGATTTTCCTTAAAAACTGAGGAAAATAAAAGATTTTCAGTCCCATTCATCACATCTCTGTAAAAATAACTATTTTGTTATATATTAGTACCTATTCCATCTTATTTAAAGATGATCACAGATATTACATATTCTAAGCGGAATCAATTTTAAATATAACAAAATGTATGTCCGAAAATAAAATTCAATACTTATACAAATGTACACATGATTGAATAAACGAGGAATTTATTAAAATTAATTTTAAAAGATTTTCTCAATCTAATTATGCTCTTTTACAAAAGGTATAAGAAGTAAGAACGCCATTATAATATTGTATTGTGAAGAAAGTGGAAAAACCAAAATATTTCATTTCATTCTATAAAAATTCCAAAAGTTTGTTGTTGAATTAGTTTCCCTGTAGAAATTTTCTCTTCAATAAATAAGTTCTTTTTTCTTCAAGTTCATAAATTCATGCGAAATATTTTGTGATCTTGCTGAATATTTCAAGGGGAATTATCTACGTTCCAATAGCTTGTTATCTATTTATTTTTTCCTTTAAATGAGTTCATGTTAATTTATTTATGGTTATTTTTTCTATTTCAGCATCTTTATGGATGTTACACATTTGTAAAAACAAACATCAAAACGGCGGTAAGTAATAATTCATCAGAATGTCTACTGTTGATTACTGAATTTCTATTGTAAACAATAATCTGAAGTATTCTGGTTATTCTTCCACAATTTGAAGGTGGTAACAGCAGCTGTAGAAACTGTACCGGCTTTGCCAGTGATTGTAAAACATGATTTAAAAACTTCCCACAAATATGGATTAATCTTTCACTTTTCATACTATCAAAAGTTAGTGTTGCTTGTTTAGTAAAAATAATCAAATTAATCTAATGATGTTATTAATTTAAAAATCATCATAATTCTCAACACATGGTAACGTAAAATATCGTAATTGCTTTACCTTGATCTACTTTCTGATAATGATTCTCTTCCTGTAGGTAATCATTAGGTCGTAAATCTCCGTATTCTAATTTGTTGAATTTCTATGAACAACAGCCAGATATTCCTCTTGTATTATTACTAAAATAAGCCAAGTTATGATACGAAGTAAGTACTGGTACATTTCTAAAAATAATATTTTTCCTACTATATATTTTTTTTACATTCGGACTTACGTGAAATGCTAATAAATTATTCATATGGTGTCAAATATACTGCAACAGAACCTTTTTAATTCCTTTTCCTATAAAATTTTTCTCCAAGAAAATTGAAATAACTGGTTCTTTTTTGAAGGTGTAGAACATACCTGTGTTAAATGTCGGAGAAAAGAAACAATAAAAAATTGCAGTATGAGAGCTCTACTAACAAAACAAAAAGAATCCAAGCGTTTTGTACTTATTTTTGACAGTTTCATGCTGTGCATCTATTAAGGTGACATCTGTTATATCCTATTTTCCATCATTTTACTTTTAAAGTAATTATTTATAATCACTAATTAATGAATACATATTCAGAAATGCATTAATATTTAATTATTAAAATAACCCATTATTTATATAATTTATGTAGATTAATAGAAGAAGTAACTGAAGAACATTTGTTCACATCATTGCAGATGTTTCCTTAAATTTCTATTACAAAATTATAATTGTCAGCAATGAATTTTTAAGGAAATAGTTAATATACAGCTTTAAAAGGATTATCAAAGGGCGATTACTTTAATGTAAGAAGGCAAATTTTGTTTTTGTTCAGTTTCTAAAGGAAGAGAAAATTGTTTATGATCAAGGAACCTATCGACCGATACTTACACAAGTGCAGTAGTACATGAATGTTACTAAATTGATTTTCTTAGTAAGAAAGCTCTTATTTGCCTACTTTTGACTATTTTTAAGTGTCTTATATAATTCAATGGTAATATTCATTCTTCTTCATCAGATGCTCGGACTTTTCTTTAGTACAATGAGAACTAAATAAAGAGATAGTAAATGATAAGTAAACAGACAGGTAACTTAACGTTGGAAGAAAAATCTCAATGCTCATCAAATATATCAGTAACACCTAAGTGAATATAATCCACATTTATATTGTTTATTCGGATAATATTCGAAAATGAAAGTAATTTAGTTAATGTTTTTAATAGTTAAATTTTATTTTAGCAGGCTGGCAACTGTCAAAAGAGAGGTTATCAATATTACATAAAAGAACAAAAGAGTTTCTGACAGATGCAATTATCACTGTCAGTTATCCGTTGCACATACATCAAAAGGAAAGAAATCGGTATTCAGGTAAGCACTAATAAAATCTAAATACAATGATATCTACCTTGAGAAATCGTTCTTCATTTGAAAGAAAGAATCTGTTGTGTAAAAGGGCCAACCTTGTTCATAACAGAGTCTGAGCAGAAATTTTAAAAGAGAATTTTGCGTTATCTTGGAAAAAACAGAAACAAACAAAATGCTTATTGATTAATGAACTAATTGGCAGTTTTGAAGCTGTGCTAGTTCTGAAGTGAATTTTGTAATCCTTAACATTTACATTTCTCCTCTTCCATATGATAAACAAACTGCTTTAATTTTTTTGAAAATGAATTACATAAATCGCTAATGTCTTGATGGTCCACATTGTGCTCCAGTTTATCAAGAACAAGACTACAACTAATTCGTTGGGAAAGTATTCTACAATGAAATCTGATTAAGTATTTGTAAAGTTGGCTGACAGAAACATGTAGACTTTAAAACTCATTTATCAGCAAATGGTAAGGCATAGGCTTTCTGGCTGAACTGACTGGATCAAATAAAAAATATCCAACATATTGCGATTTTAATCTAAAGAGAACATTTGTTAAAAGAACTACCGTTCCGAGTTGTCCAAAGATGATATTGAAGGCAGAGCACACGATCGTTTTATGAATCGGATAAAGAACGATTACTATAAGATGAAAGATTATTTTGCTGGTTACTAATGACTGATATTTTCAGACAAATCATTTAGTAATGAATTTCAAATTTCATTTTTTGTTAACGATTTTATTAAACTTGCTTATTGTTGTATTATTCCTTAGCCGAGAACTTAGTTTATTATGATGAATATTGATTGGTGTTTTGCGAATGAAAACTCCACATTTGGTAGGTTGCTCATAATAGCGTAATGCATTTTCTCTTGCTTAGGATAAGGGTACTGAAGGCCATTCAATGCACTAATTTATCAAAATCGAAAGCTGTCGTAATAATATCTTCAATACGAAATTTTCACAAAGTTATAATCTTTCATACAAACTTTAAAAAGGTCTAAATTATTTTAATAGTTTATTGTTGGTCTATTAATTATTGTTCCGGATAATCTCACTACAATTCATCAATGCTGTTTTGACAATAAAACAAAACAAGGGGCAATCATTAATAAACTTTTCCACTTTATATGACAATAATTTTGTTTTTTTATTGGCATCATTTCCGAATTAATGGTCCCCTAATATTTAAGATCAACGTGGGCAGGACGGCAATAGAAGAAAGGAGATTTTGGCGGTCAAGGATCCCTTCGATATTAGTACGACAATTTTAAAAGTAATTAATAAATAAATATATGTGATAATTTTTATATATTCTTTCGTTATTCAATTGATTGATATAAAAATTGTCCAGTTATATCTGAGTTTACGAGGTAGTGAAGACACAACTCATCACTCTCTGGACAGTTCTCGATCGTATGCTCCAAAACGCAATGTGGTTCAGATTCCCAACACGATGCTCATCTTCATGCGCCTTCCCCTTACAGTTTAATGACCGGATAACTGGCTGAAACCTCTTAACAGGTTTCTTGATCATTTTGACCACAAACGAACACTGAATGAGAGAAATATATTTGCAGATTTCCAAAAATTTTCGAAATTAATATACATGCATAATAGTATGGTTACTAGGTACTGGAGAAATATAAGTAATGTACCGACGATTTAGGAAGTTTGAAATATCTAGTCCAAGAAGAAACTGATGTGATTTATTTTCATCATTGGTAAACTATCAAAATGCATAAAATAAAATAGTTCTATTACAGATTCCAAAACGAAAGAAATTGGGTCTATGTCTAGGTTTTTATAAAATTCTCAAATACATGCAAAATGACACATTTCTAGTTATGCTTATTCTCTTTCCTTTATTTGTATAATTCCCGTTTGTCGATGATTTATTTTAAAATAAATGTATGATATCAGCAGAAAGTAAAGTATAGATATCAAACGTATATATAATCATAATAACAGTAAACGTTGTTCCTCTTATTGATACTGATCTTCCTTTTCATATTTCTTTTCACATAGTACAAATATTTCATCAATAAATTCAAAGTTTATTTCTTTTTATACGATTGCGTACAATATTTTCAGGGATATTGTAAAAGAATGGGTGACCCATCTCATTTCTCAATAAATGATAGGACGACTATTACAATAATTTGAAAAACAAGTGCATAGTTTCCCATCCTTATACTTTCTGCAACCGTCCTTTGGAGCTGACTTTATTTTCATATCTTTTTTTATCGCAGCTAAACATCCTCTTTTACAATCTGAAAGCAAGACAAAATGATATACATTGCATTAGGATTTTATTATATAAGCAATGTAAATTCACAAATCAAACATAAACATATTTCATCTATGCGATAAAATGTAGGTGAATCACAGACAGTAAAATGAAAAGATTAAAAAAATATAATACAAGAACATGATGCAGTTTACAGAAATCTGTAATACAAAAAAAAGCTGGTTCCTTTGACATAAATAATCTTTTACTGTATCTTAACATTTTTCCAAAATGTTCAAATCTAGTATGTTTCGTTTGGATTCGTTAAGTATAGAAGAAAGAACAATTATTATTATTTTCCGAACTGAAAGAAATAAATGAAACATTTGTTATCGACAAATCAGAAAATAGTTGTGTAGTGAAAAGTATGTGGAAAATGGTATTTAAATAGATTGATTTGATGACCAGAAAGAACAACCGGTTTTCATTAAAACTAAACGCAAGAAGATGATGTAAATACTAGAATATTTTCCAGAAACAGAAGAATACCAAATTGTTCAATTTGCTAGATCTTCTGAAAGATTTCACTTTTATTTACCTTATGAAAATCATTTGTGGCAAATAAACAAGCAGATTTCTGTATTTCACAAATGTAATATAAACATTCCATCCAGACATAACAACTTGATTCTTCTGCTAAATATTGCAGTAAAGTCGTATCGAATGATTGAACTCTTTCTCCATAATAAAACCAAAAACATGACAATTATATTTTTTTAAGAAGTTGATTCTGAAACGGAGGTGACGGATCCCAAATAGTGTTTTGTATTTAATATTTACTGTTGGTATTAGTTAATAGTTTACAGCTGAAGTGAGTAAACCTTTTTTCCAAAATGGTATTCACATATGTAAAAGGGAAAAAAGTAATAATAAGAGACAGTCGGATCAACCATTACTATAGTAGTAGATGTTCCACAAAGTAATATTGCCTCATTTACTGACGGTGATTTTTGTCATAAATTCCTAATGTGGCACAGGCAAGTTCATTAAACAGGAGATGAGGAAAGGAAGAATGATCACAATATCGATATTACGGAAGAAAGAGAAGTTAGGGAGTAAACATCAAAGCATCGTAAAAATGATGCAGCATAAAAAGGAAATGAACTTTTTCGTAACATTGGCAAAATCAAAGATCCTTAATAGAACAGAAGTACAAATATCTATTTTGCAGACATAAACCACTCAGCAAGGAAGAGAATATCCCTGAAGGCAGAAAACGATTTGTACAGATCAAAGATGAAAAAAGGTGTTCTTAGATTTTGGAGGACGTACCTAGTAGATGCTTCGTCGAATGTCTTGAATAATAAAATCGATAAAAAGCTGTACGTGAATCTGCTGAAGAAGAACCGGTAAAATGTACATGCTGTTCCAGTCATAGAAAATATGGAGTCTATTCTGCAGAAGACGGAAGCACCTGTTGTGTTCCACTTTAACTGCGCATGTCAAGTTACTAGTATATAAAAATTACTTCATTCCGCATGAAGGAGATAAAATCCGTATCAACAGAAGCATTCAAAGAGCGAAAAAGGGGAGAATCCAAAGCCATTTAAATAGCACTTAACTGCTAACTCGGACGAAAACCATATGATAGAGAGGAGACGTCCAGTTAAAATATTCTGACAGAGGATAGTCTGCAGCAGAATAAAATCGACCCCCATAACAAAAGATCCCTGGAACCAGAGACATCTGTACATAAATTACGGCTTCAGGAAAAAAAAACAACATTTGAAGGAATGAAAAGGACGTCATTTATGGAATTTCATATCCAGATATTCGTATAAAAACACTAGGATAAAGAGGAATATTAAAAAGATATGACGCACAATATTTTGAAAATTAAAATTAATTATTGATAACAGAGCCCTTCCTACGCTCATGGTACTGAAAGGTTTCTACTTTACACTGTACTTGCTGTATTATAGAATTTAAATAGTATCCATTAATGACGTAATGAATCAAAAGATAATTTTACGGCGTATTCAAATAATAAAATTAGTTTAATTTTGAAAAGTAATGTACTACTTGTTTAATCTATATAATCTTAATGATATTTTAATTATAATTGACATCGAAAATACAGTTGAATTGAGTATTATTTCTAATTTCACATCGAAAGTAATGATACTCTCTGATATTATAAAACTCAGAATTCTAGATTTTTGTTTTAGTGTTATTATATAATCTTGTACAAAAGATTGACTGTAAATTACCTGTGAATTGCTGTTATAAGCAAACACTTTAAACAAATATGTCTTTCATATGCTTCCCATCCTCTGCTATAAAAAGGTAATCATTCATTATTTTAGAAAGTCTAAGCCGGTAGCCGAGATATTTTTTCCAGAGTAGTATAATTTTCTGAGTCCAAATCCGAAAAGATGGATTAGGTTCGCCAGGTTACAGAAAATGTTGCTCGCACAGGAATAATTCGACGGCTTATGGATGACTGTTTTACCAGTTCAACCATGTTATGGACATTTAAAAATTATCAGTAATCATCAAAGAAATGATTTATTTAATCAGTTGTTAAATTTACAATATAACTCATGGATTTAATCATTGACCACTAAATTAAGTCGGATGAATATTCATGTTTTGTTTAACTTCTCTTAATTCATTTGTCAAAAATAATTCATCTATAATTTCCACACTTTTCCAAAAGAAGAACCTAAATATCAAATATCTAAATTCTGTAATCATTTGGAAAAATTAAGAGGGATACATAACTGTATCCAGGAAATCCTAAATAACATGATGGAGAACCTACTATGCACATATAAGGTTATGTCCATAGACTTGATCGGACCAAAAACAAAGAAAGAGAAATCGTGCAACAACAATTGAAAGAATACGTAAATACTTTGCTAAAAATTTGCGCTATCTGACCAGAAGCTAATAAATTCCACGCCTAGATGCTTACGAGATTTACATTTTTAAATAAAAGTCTACGTCAGCTACTAGCTGATCATCAGGGTAAACGGATATTCTACAAATATTACCAAAATCTACAGTACAAGAATTTATCAAATAATGAAATAGAATATAGCAAATACACTTACAGCTGGTTTTGTTAGCAGTGTAATATCCAGTAGCACAAATCGGACAATTGTCTTTCCTGCTTCAAAATCAAAAATAACAAACCTACACAGTCCCTTCCATCCCCGTTCCGTGTGTGGCACCTATATTCTGTTTCAGAAATAAAAAAATGGATAAAGGATACACTACCTTTCCATTTTCCATAACTGGCATATTCAAGAATTTCCGTCATTTCGAATTTTCATTTCTTCAGATTTTTGTTATATTATGCTTTTTCTTTTAAAAAATGGCATTTTAAAGAAGATCTCCGCTGTAGTGTGTTTCATGTTGGAAAACAGAGACATTGATTGCATTCTCAAATAATCCGCAGAAGTTTCGCTGTTAAGGAAGATTGACTACAGACATTTTCTTTTCAAAAACTAAACTAATTTTTCTTTTTCTAACCATCCACGTTATCCTAAACATGAAATATACCTCGTTTCTTGCTTTATAAAATTTGGCTGTCAATTTGTCCATAATTGTTATTTTAGCTACATTAATATCTATTTGGATGTTTCACATTAGTAATATCAAATTACAAAATACTATAAACTAAAAATGGATCATCAGAATGTCCGCTGTTCATTCCGGAAATTCTTTTGTACGAATAATTTGTAAATATTCTGCTTCTTGTTGCTGCATTTTGAACTGCATATGCTGGTTCTGATATAATTTCACCTGGTTTATAATTGTTTTTCTTATACATCGTTTAAATAATTTGCTGAAAATACCGATTTATCTTTCTCTTTCTAACGTATCAAATGCTGCTTTAACTTTATAATTATTACAGCTGTTATAGGTCTACGATTTCTGAATTTCTGTAAAGCACAAGAATAGATAGGACATGGGAAATATCAGTTATCTTCGTCTGTATATTACTAATCTAAATGAGAAATATTAACAACTGCCAATTACACTGGTCAACAAGTATTTTCCATCAAGCATATGTCAAGGTGTACTTAGTGTAGTTTTTAATGCTGATTTCAAATATACAATTAGTTTTTTGACATCACGTACAGTTTTCAAGATGAGAAAGTTTTTTTGGTTTTAGCTCATGCATTATATAGAAATTCCAATTAATGACGTGTATACATGTATTTCATTTACATCATGGAAACATGCCTTTAAAATAAACTACATTATTCATTGCTGCATAGTTCAGATGCAATATTTCATCATCTTAAATTAACCAATCAAGTTTTGTCTGATGAAATAGGTATTTCAACATCTCAAATTGTCCAGTCATAATTGGTCTGATGAAATATTTAATCATCTCAAATTCAATATAAGTATAACCGTTTGTATCTATCTCCTTACTTGTTTTACAGTGTTAACAATGTCAAGACAGTGTAGAAATCCTCCTGATGTGTTTTGTTATGTCTGTGGACAATTTATTGTGAAAGCTCAAAAACGTACAATAACAGTAGAGATCAAAAAGATTTATAAGCTATAGATGTTTTTTTTAAAGCTGTACTTTTCAATAATGGTAATTTGAAGCCCTCCATTCCTATTGCACACTCCGTTAATCTTCATGAATCATATGAGAATATGGAACTTTTACTTCATGCCATTGCCTATGAAAGATACTCATGGAAAGTATGTGGAGATTTAAAAGTCATTGGAATGTTAATGGGAATTCAGTCAGGTTTCACAAAATACTGTTGTTTCTTGTGTCATTGGTATAGTCGGGCAACTGACAGACATTATTCGAAATCAAACTGGAAGACAAGAATATCATACCAGCCAGGACTGTCTAGCGTCAAGAATACACCTCTTGTAGATCCATGTAATGTCCTATTGCCTCCTTTGCACATAAAGCTTGGACTGTTGAAACAGTTTGTAAAGACACTAGGGAAAAGAAATGCCAGAGGGTTTGAGTATATTGTAGAAAAGTTTCCAAAAATCACACAGGCGAAGTTGAAAGAGGTTATCTTTGTCGGACCCCAAATTAGAGAAGTACTCAAAGATGTCAACTTAAAGACAACACTGGATGAACTGGAACTGCCTGCCTGGAATGCTTTCAATGGGATCTGTGAGAATTTCTTGGGCAACAAGAAGGCAATGGACTACAAGGATGGCATCAAGAATCATCTGAAATGTTACTCAGCAATAGGTTGTCGCATGTCAATGAAAGTTCACTTCTTGGACTCCCATCTTGATTTCTTCGCAGATGACCTTGGAGCAGTGTCGGATGAACATGGTGAAAGATTTCACCAGGACATTAGTGCTATGGAGAAACGGTACCAAGGCTTCTGGAATGACAGTATGCTGGCTGACTACTGATGGACACTATACCGTGATCAACCAGATCAGGAACACCGCAGGAAATCCAAATCACAATGTTTATAACTCTGTTGTTCTAACTTTGTCTGTTTTGTCTGTCCCATTTTTTGTGTATTCATTCTTTGTAGAATTTGGTGATGATTTTTAACTGAATAAACCCATTTACTTTCTAAAAATAATATGTCCTTATTACGTTAATGATTTCATATATACAAATATGTAAATATTTGCGTGTATCTACTGAAAAACTGATACGTGCTGCATACAAATGGAGTGAAATTTTGAAATCAGCATGAAAAATTAGTCTAAAAAAGTTGGTTTGCATTCATAATTAGTATAATACATTTAATTTTGTTGACCAGTGTTATCTGTCAACCACAGAAATTCACGTCGTTAAACGTAGCATGTTATTCATTGTGAAATTTATCTGAACATGGATGTAACACCATATGGCTGGTATGAGTAATAAAGGATGGGGACAATAATGGACAAATGTAAGGACTTTTACTTTTAAAGAGGAGTCAGTATCTCTTCTAATTCCTGTATAAGTGGACTTAGAGGTGAACTTAAATCAAAATTCTTGATAAGGCGGCAGCAATTCATCAGTAGATTTAAAAGATTATCTTTTTAATAATTGGAATATAAATGGCTAAAAACATACCTGGTGGTGGAGAACATGCATCGATTGCCTTTGGAAGAAGGAAAAAAACGATTAAACAAATTAGAACATTTTTATGCATCGTGAAGACATTTTTTGCTTTTACTTTCTAAATAAGTTTGTCTTCCAAATAATAATACAACGAAAATGTATTCTATTTAGCTTGTGAAGAGAGAGAGAAAAAAGAGATGGATCATCTGTAGGGATATTTTAATTTTCAGTATTTATATATGTGAAGATGCACAACATATTTATTTTGCCAACATTTAAATAAAGTTTAATTATTAATAATAGTAATCTATGCATAATTTGAAAAATAACATACTTAAGTATCATAATTATTTTAAAGAATATACGGAAATTAATTCTCTTCATTTTGCTGTTAGTTAATTCAAGTTTAAATATTAATAATAGATAATGTATGCATAAATTTGAAAAATAATGTATTTAATCATCATAATTATTTATATTTTAAAAAATTAAGTAAATTAATTTAAAACATAAAAAAACATTTTTCATTGCTGTGAAAATGAATGAATACATTACTTATAACTGATTAAAGTGTTGAGCAACATTTTACTGGCAAATATTAGTGCGTATTACGTTTACAATTATTTGTAAAACCGGTTAACAACTTATAAAGAGAAATACTTTTTTTAATGTTCGAAATAAAGACATGATGTCGCAATATGAATGATTATTCAAAATTAATTATTGCTTATTGTTTTCAGCTTGAAAGGAATACTAACCTCAGTTTTTTTTTCCGATTTTTCTTGTTTGGTGAAAATAAAGGAATTTTTTCTCCTTAAGTCTCACTCAGAATCAGACATCAAGAACACACCTAATCTTTGTAAAATTTCTAATTTTTGTTATGCATGTACATATTTCATCTCATTTAAAGATGAGAGCAGACATAAGTAGACGTTTACATAAATTATGTTATTAAAATTATTTCTCATTTTTATTATGATTTTAAAAAATTATTTGAAGTAAAAATTCCATTGTTAAATTGTACATTGATCCTTGTGAAAAACAAAACTATCTGATTCCATTCTGTAAATATCCAAAAGGTCGCTGTTGAGAGAATTTCTATGTAGACATTTTCTCTTCAATAAATAAGTTCATCCTTTTTTTTTATAATTTCAGAAATTTAAGGGATAAATCTCATGATCTTGACGTGTATGTCAAGCGAAATCATACAAGTGCCATTAGCATTGTAATATATTTACTTTCTTGTTTAAACACGTTTTATGTTAATTTGTCTATGATTGTTGTTTTTTTTCAATGCGACAGCGTCTTTTTGGATGTTTCTCATTTGCAAAAAATAGTAGAAAGAAACGAAAAAAACAGGAGAATATAATAATTCATCAGAATGTCTACTATTGATTTCGGAAATTCTTTTTAAAAATTTAATTTAAATTATTCTGTTTATTATTCCAGGACTTTGAACTGCTTCACAGGCAACTACAGAAACTGCATTTCCTTTGTATTATTAATTATAAATTCTCATTTAATGAACTTGTTACAATTATACATTTATCTTTCACGTTCTATAATACGAAATATTACTGTAGCTTTTTGGTAAAAATAATCAAATTAAGCTTATGATATTATCAATTTTAAAATCATAATAGTTCTTGCCACAATAGTAATGTGGAATATCTTAATTTCTTCACCTTGATCTACCTTATGATAATGATTTTCTGCTTGTGGACAGTCATTGAGCCGTAAAAATCGGTATTTTATTTTATTGAATTTCTATTGAACAACATAGACATTCCTCTTGTATTATTACTAAAAATAAGCATAGATATGATACTATATAAGTCCTGGTACATTTCGAAAATTAGTATTTTACTTTATATTTATGCTACAGTCGGACATACATAAAAAGCTAATTAATTATTCATCTGATTTCAAATATACTGCCTCATAAATCTTTTAGAAAAGTTTTCTTTCAGAAAATTAAAATGTAAAATGTCGGGCTCATTTGTTGATATGCAGAACATACCTGTGTATATTGTCGAAGATAGAAACACTAAAAATGATTGCAGTTGTTTGAGGAACCACGACAGTATACAACTATTTATGTCTATAGATGAGAACTCTTCCAACAAAAAAACAAAAGCAATCTAAAGGTTTTCTATTTAGTTTTTATTAACAGTTTCAGGCTGTGCATCTTTTAAGATGACATTTCTTATATTCGATTCACTTTCATTTTATTTCTAAATTAATTATTTGTAATGCCTAATTAATGAATAGATATACAGAAACGCTATAATAATTTATTATCCAAATAACTAATTATTTAAAGCATTTATGTAAATTAATGCAAGAGGTGACTGAAGAACAATTACACACATTATTGAATTTCCAATACAAACTTATAATGGTCAGGAGCGATTTTTGGTAATAAATAGCTAATATACAGCTTTAAAAGACGCTTACTTTAAATTATGAAAGTAAAAATTTGATTTGTTCATTCTCTAAAGAAAGCGAAAATCCTTCAGATGACCAGCGAGCCTCTACACCATTACTTGGACAAGTGCTCTAGTGCATGTATCAAACTGATCTGATTTTCTTAATTAAGAAAACTTATTTGCCAACTTGTGTCTATTTTAGCTGTGGTATTAAATGTAATCTCTCTTAAAATTTATTCATACTGAGATATTCTGAATTTTTTCAGTACAATGAAAGCTAAGTAAAGAGATAATGCATGTCGAGGAATCAAACAGGGAACCTGGCGGTGGAAATAAAATTTCAATGTTGGCCGAATATATTAGTAATACTTTCCTTAAAAAACACAGACATAAATGTTTATTTTGATAATACGAGCAAAGTGAGAGTAATTTAGTTAAATTGAGTAAAAAAAATACTTTTTAGAATTCTAGGCAGGCTACTGTCAGTAGAGAGCTCACGAATTACTACAATAGGACAAAAGTGTTTCTGACAAAAACTTTGTCCGTAAGTCGCCGCAGAATCATCAACAGAAAAGAATTGACGGACGGATACGTGTTAATAAGATCTATTTATTTAGCAGAAATCTATCGAAGAGATTTTTGTTTGGTCTTGGGAGAAACAAACGAAGAAAATGCCTTTTGTTTAAGTAATTGGCAGCTATCAAACTGTATATGTTCAGAATAGAAATTCTAAATCTTTAATATTTATATCTGTTCTTCTTGCATATGATATAAAACTATTTTAATTCTATTTTTTAATTAATTACTGAAGGCTGCGATGTATGAATAGATTTCGAAAAACACTTTCATATTTAATTATCGCAATTCGTCGTCACTTTATTATGTTAATTAATGCGATCTGTGTCAGAAGATCATCAGTTAAAATAATGGACATCAGTAAGTGAAATTTTGAAAAAAAATTTTCTACCAGTGAACATTTTTTAAGGAACAGTTTATATTCAGTATTTACATGACATTTTTCTCCAAGAATTATTACAAATGATAAAAGTAAAACCTTTTTTATTTCTTAGTTTTATTTCCACTGTCGTAAGCTATGAAATCTTAACATTCGGTCCTCTACAGACGTCTTGAATTCCACCGAAAACAGAACTAAAGTAAATTAAGAAATTTTAATTAATTACTTTAACTTTTATCTTTAACTCTTTTAAATAAAATCAATACAATAAACCATCTAAATTAATTTATTAAATATTTAAATTTTAGAAAAATGTGCACGAGTAGCCACGAGAAAAGAGACGAGTTACTTTACAGGTGTGTCTAACGGATGCTGGTGAGCTGTCAGAGAAAGCATCGCCAGCAGCCAACCCCCATGAGAAGACTGGAAAGACAAGCCAGGTTTACTGTGTTGAAAAACGACAGAAACCATTTGCGTAGTTCATCAACTCAGGATCTTTTAATAGAATGAGCGAAAAAACTCGTGTAAAGTAGCTCCGATATTCTGTTCTGAATCTCACCATAATCAAGAAAATTATCTCGTTTATTTTGATTAATCGTTATGCATTCTTATTCTGGGTTTCTAGTTTGTGGACCAGTGACACAGGTATTGATTTGATCCGTCCTCATAAAACTTGAAGGTCCCCATTGTGCTCTACTGGTTCCAGAACAGGCCTACAGCTGATTGGTAGATACGATCCTTCACAGTTAACTCTTGTTATCTATTTGTCAAGTTGCCTGAAATAAGCACGTAGACCTTACAACTCATTTAGTGGGAAAGGAAAGTCGTAGACTTTGTGGCTGAACTGACTGGATGAAATACCCAAAAATTCAACATTAAACGATTTTAATCTAATGAGAACATTTTTTAAAACACCCATCGTTCGAAGTTGAGATAATTTTTGAAGACGACTCAAATGATCATTTTAGAATCTGATGAAGAACAACTAAAAGAAATTAAAGATTACTCTGCTTGTACCTTGTGGTTGATCTTTTCAGACGAATTACACAGTAATGAATTTTAAAAAATCCATTTTAAATTTCATTTTTTGTTAATGAGTTTATTATACTCGGGCATTGTATTATTATATTCCTATATTTAAAACCTGAATTATTTTTCGAAAAGTAATCAATTATACAATTTTCAACAACAATATTCTTATTATAACTTAAATTTTATTTCCATATTTATAATATATTCTATTAATTAAATATTAGTTTATTATGATGAATATTGAACGGTGTCGAGCACGAAAAAACTCAACACCTGAAAGGTTGCTGACAAAAACGTAATTCAAATTCTCTTGCTTAGAATAAAGGTAATGAAGGTTATTCTGTCCGCTAATTTATCAAAATGAACACCTGTCTTAGTAAGCTCTTCAAAATGCATATTTCACAACGTTATGCCGTTACTTCTTCATTTTGTAGGTCTAAATGATTTTAATATTTTATTGTGGGGATCATCTCGCTATTATTCAAATATCATCAATGCTGTGTTTGATAGTAAAATAAAATAAGAAGCAATCATTAAGAATTTTTATATTTTAGACGACAATTGTTTTGTTTTTCCTATCAGCATCAATTCCGTATTAACGGTCACTTAGAGTTTGAGATCAACATGGGTAGCATTTTCAATGGATGAAAGCAGATATTGGCAATCAAGTGTCAGATCGATATTAGTTTAACGATTTTAAGAATATTTAATAAATAAATATTGTGCAATATACCTTTTGAGCAATTGTGTTGTCAAGTTTGTATCAGAATTTTCAAGTATCACCTGAGTTAACAAGCACACATAACTCACCACTCTTGGGACAGTTCTCAACCATGTATTTCCAAACAGAATCTGGATGAAATTCCAACGATGAGGCTCATGTTCTTGCACATTCCTCTAACGATTTGTGACGGGATTATTGGCTGAAACCTCTTAACAGCTTTCCTGCTCGCTTTGCCTATAATCGAACTTTCAATACTTGAAATGTATTTTCAGATTTTAAAACTATTTTAAAACTAAAATGCATGCATAATAGTATGGTTACAATAGGTAGGTACTGGAGAAATATAAGTAATGCACCGACGATTTTGGATGCTTGAAATATATAGTCCAAGAAGAAACTGGTGTGATTTATTTTCATCATTGGTAAACTATCAAAATGCATAAAATAAAAGTTTTATTAACAGATTCAAAAACGAAGGAACTATCTATGGTTCTTTTAAATCTTCTCAAATACCCGCTAAAATACATTTATAAATATTATATATCTATTTTCTTCTTTCTGTAAAATTCACTTTTCTCTACGCAATTTTCCTTACAACAAATGTATGATAGGAGGTGAACGTAAAATACCGATATAAAGTGAATTTATAAGCATAATAACAGTAAACTCTGTTCCCTTATTATCACTGCTCATCTATTTCGTATTTCCTTTCAGATTGAACAAATATTTCATCAATAAAATAATATTTATTTCTTTTTATATGATTGCGTACAATATTGTCAGTGATACTATAAAAAATGGGCGACCCATTTCATTTCTCACACTTTGACAGCTTCACGATTGCAATTATTTGAAGAACAAACGCATAGTCTCCCATTATTAAATGTAATACAACCGTCCTTCAGATTTGTCTTTATTTCCATATATTTTTTTAACGCAGATAAACATCCTCTTTTACAAACTGAAAAAGACAAAATTATATACATAGCATCAAGATTTTATGTAAAGAATGTAAATTCACAAATCAAACTGAAACATTTTTTTCACTGATACAATATAAAGAACGGAGATTCCTAGACAGTAAAATAAAATGATTTAAAAAGAATATTATAAAAGAACATGATGCAGCTTACAGAAATCTTTAATACAAGAAATCACCATGTTCCGTTGAGATAAATAACAAACTTTTACATTATCTTAAAATGACGCCAATTATTCACGTCTAGGTATGTTTCCTATAGATTGGAGTCGCTTAAAACGTGGAAAAAAGCATTAACATTATTATTTTAAGAACTGTAAGAAAGGAATGAAACATTTGTTATCAACAACTCAGCAAATATTTTTGAAGGCAAAAGTATGAGGAAAATGGCATTTGAATATTCATTTGTTGGCCAATGAACAATCGGTTTTCATTAAAACTGAAGGCAAGAAAATGATGTAAGATAATAGAATATTATCCAGAAACAAGAAGATCATTTATTCAATTTGCTAGGGCTTCTGAAAGATTTCAGTTTATATTTACCTTCTGAAAAGCTGGAAAATAATCAGGTAGGTTTTTGTCTTTCTCAAGTAGAATATTAACATTCCATCTAGGCTTAACAACTTGATTCTTCTGCTAAATATTGCAGTAGAAAACGTAGCAACTGATTTCTCGTTTTTTCCATAAAAAATAAAACCTTGAATGTAATTTTTTTTAATGTTGGATTCTGAAACTGAGGCGATGGGTCCTCAATAGTGTATTGCAATTAAGATTTAACGTTGATACTAATTAATACTTTATAGATGAAAGAAATATTTTTTCGCAAGCTGGTGTTTATACATGTAAAAATAAAAAAATAAAAACAAGACACACAAAGATTAGCCATTATAGCGGTAGTTGTTCCACAAAATAATATTTCCTTTTGAGGCACAAAATGGCCATAAGACTTAATGCTTTTCAAAGCAATATTTATAAAACTAAAATTGATTATATATAATATAGACCATTCAACAATCAGGGTACTGGAAAGCTTCTAGTTTACAAAGTACTTGCTGTATTATAAAAATGAATTAATATCCATTAATGATGTAATAAATACACTTGGAATGAATTATGTTCTATCGATATCAAAAGAAAATTTAACAACTTTTTCAAATAATAGAATTAATTTAATTTTGAAAAGTACTGTAGCATTTGTTTAATCTACACAGTATAAATTCTTTGTTTAATTTTATCAACTTATTCTTATTTTAATTGTCTACACCAATAGTACAGTGTTATTGTGTACTATTTCTTAATTTTTTTGCGAATATAGTTTGATACTGTCAGTGAATTATAAATCCCAAATTTTTAGATTTTTTGTTTTTTTGTTATTATATAATATTGACAAAAGATCCTGAAAATTGTTCTTATACCAATCAGGTTAAACTAATAACACCCTTTTAAAAATAGTGTTTACAGGGTATAGAAAATGTCGTTCACAAGAGGAATAATTCGACGGTTTGTGTTTTACCAATTACACGATGTTCTCTAGGCTTCTTAATTTTTATTTTATTCACCAATCAAAGCAATGATTTGGTTAATTATCTGGCAAGGTTACAGTACAGATCATTGATTTAATTATGGATCACTAAATTAAGTTGGTTGTATTTGCATGTTTAGATTGACTTTTCAAACTGTAATTTGTCAAAAGTATTTCAGTATATTCTGCATATCCCACAGAACGATGAATGGGAATTTCATTCATTTCATAGTGATAATATTTTAAACACACGAAATGAATATACAGTTGCATCCAAGAACCCCAGAATACGAGGATGAAGAGGTCACTATGCACATTTAAGAGGATGTTGATAGAAATCCACGGGCCAAGGAATAAGACAAATCGATCAACAGCAATTATAGGAACAGGTAAAACCTTTTTTCAAAACCTAATCGATGTTACTTAATATTTTAATAAATTCCATGTTCAGACCTTCACGAGATTTACAAGATTTAAAAAAAATATTCTTCAGATATTTGCTGAAATTCAAGGGCAAGCAGATATTCAACAAACATTATCAAAATTTACAGTATACAAGTTTTTCAAGTAATAAAATAAAATATATCAATTATAACTCACGGACGGATTTGCGGTATTTGAAAATTCCAGTAGCACAATGTTTACAATTTTCTCTGAGGAATTTTGGATACGAATCAGTAGTAGTAAAACAGGTGTGTCCACTCCCAATCCATTTGTTGCACATAATCATACCTGTTTCAGAAATGAAATAATATAGATCACTGCACATATAAAGTGAAAACTATACTCATCACAAACGATTTTCCCTTTTAAAAATTTTTGGGAAATGATGATTATTATTTGTAAATATCTATCTCAGGGCGCTTAGGTGGGTGGCTTATCTGTGGATGTGATACGCTATCAGTTAAAGAGTTCCGACTTGTTGGAATGAAGGTATCTGTGAAAAACTGTCTGTTGTTTAAACGAAACAAACATGATAATTAAA
This sequence comes from Nautilus pompilius, assembly GCA_018389105.1. Taxonomy (NCBI): domain Eukaryota; kingdom Metazoa; phylum Mollusca; class Cephalopoda; order Nautilida; family Nautilidae; genus Nautilus; species Nautilus pompilius. The sequence continues at coordinate 17,425 of JACATO010001722.1, read as the reverse complement.
TTAAGATATTTGCATATTAGTAAATTTCATGATAAAATAATTAAAATGGAGAATCGCTAAATGTGATGCAAAAATCGAGTAGAAACAAAAAGATAGATAAATACAATAGATTTACTTTATCTATAATTTCATACAGAAGTAGTTCCGTAATTTCGAATATTCCTTATCTGTCAAATATTTTTTCCTTGTAGGTGATTGGATTTTATCAACAGGTAAGTCCCGTGAGACCTGATCAATTACTTTCTAAGGTGATAGAGAGCAAAGTTTGTCTATTTTTATAGAAATTTTAGTACCTTTTCCTGGTTTCATTTCAATGAACACCTAATTAAACACAAAAGATCCATTACCATAACTGCTTTCTGATGATCAAAACGAAACAACATCATTGAATAAAGTAGGAATTGTGTTATGTATTGTGAAGAATTGTCAAAAACTGTCAAACAAAGCCATTATCACTGTATATTGACAAGAACAATTCACATGTGGTCTAGAATCTCAATGAATGAATGTTTGCTCGATATTTATAATTCTAATGAAACACGTCTTTCAAAACGATTGCCAGTAAGTCAAACACGACACGACGGTAAAAGAATAAAAATATGAATTATCCAGCTAATAAAATAAATAAAAAGGTATAGTTTAATAACGATTAAAGGTAACATAATTTTTATAAAAACAAAATATCCGCCTAAAAGAAAGTGAGTCCAATGAGGTGTAAAATTAAATAAATATTTAACGGCTTTATGTATACTTGTTTGATTGTGATCAGTACTGAGATATAGAGCCTTCAATACAAGAAATTTTGATTTTATTCCAACCAATTCATGTTTAAGCATTTTCAGATAGAGCTGTATGCTAATCCTGGGTGAAGGTCCTTCTATCAGATTTTTCTCGAACTTTGGGGAAAATAACAGAAAATTTTTTATTTAATCTTTTTCACGATCAAACACAAAAAAGCACCTTCCTTTTTTTAGAAATGCTGAGTTTCATTATATATATATTTAATCAAGTGTAACGGAGAGAACGGACTTTAATGAACGTTGGTTGAACCAAATTATAATAAATAATATATTTATCAGGATACAATAGCTGTTATACAAGTTTACACGTCAATGAATAAAATAAGAAATCTGTTTAATTTTTTTGATTTTGGAGTTTTTCATATCTTAATTTCTTTCTTTCTTTAAAAAATGTTATTTTAAAAAAGAGCACCTGTGTAAAATTTCAGTGTGTTGCGTGTAGGAAAACAAAGACATTCCATTTTCAATTAATCCGGAAAGGGGGTTCGCTTTTAAGGTAGTATGAGCACAGACATTTTATTTCAAACATCAAATTCATTTTCTTTTTCTAGCTATCTACGCTATCCTAAGATTGAAATATACCTCCTTTCTTGCTCTAAAGAAGTTGTCTGTGTCCATAATTGTTAGTTTGGCTACACTAATATCCATTTGGATGTTACCTATAGTAATATCAAATACCAAAATACTATTAAGTAAAAACTAATCAGAATATTGACTGTTTATTACGCAAATTCTTTTAAACGAATAATTTGTAAATATTCTGCATCCTTTTGCAGGAGTCTGAACTGCACAAGTGGCATCTGTTAAAACTCCAGCTGTTTTATATCGGTTTTTCTGTTACCTCATTCAATGAACTTGATTTGATGCAAATACCGATTTATCGATCTCTTTCTGTGTTATCAAATGTTGTTTCAACTTTTAATAATTACATCAAATTTAAGTCTATGATTTCTGAATTTTTATAAAAGCAGAAGAATATTTAGCACATGGGTAATATCAGTTTTGTTAGTCTTATATTACTAATAAATTAAATTGGGAGTAATAGTAAAATTCATTGACCTGTCAAAATGGAAACTGAAATCGTGAAACGTAACAACTTAGTCTGAATATTTTCTGAACAAGATGGTGACACTATTGCGGTTGTGTAAGTTCTAAAGTGCCGAGATAATAATGGGTAAGTAAAAGGACTGTTACTTTTTAAAAGGAGTCGGAAACTTCTTTTAACTCCTGTATAAGTGGACTTAGATATGAACTTAAATGAAGATTTTTTGATAACTGATCTGCACTTCATCAGTAGATCTAAAAGATTACCTTCTGGATAATTGGAATAAGAAATGGCTAAAAACATACCTGTTTTTTTGGCGGAGGAGGAGGAGGAGGAGAACAGGCATCTTTTGCTTTGGAAAGAAGAAAAATGACGATTAAAAATATTAGAATATGTTGAGACATCAAGAAAACAATTTAGCTTTTGTTTTCTAAATAAGTTTGTCTTCGAAACACTGACTCTACCAAAATGTGTTTTATTTAATTTGTGAACACTGTTCAAGACATGTATCATCTGTAAGGATATTTTAATTCTCGTTATAAACCCAGTCCTTATTCATTTTGCTATCACGTAATTTTAGATTTATTATTAATAATTGGCAATATATGTGCATAAATGTGAATAATACAATATTTAGTTATCATAATTCATTATTTTAAGAAATTATGTACACTAAAGCAGGGATAAGGTAAGAAAATTTGCTCAAAGTAGTTCGAATAAATGAGTACATTTCTGTTACTAAATTGAAATGTTTAGCAACGTTTTAATAGTAAATATTAGTAGGTATTAATCTTTAAAATTATCATAAAACACGAGTTAACGTATGATGGGAAAGATTTTTTGTTGTTAATGTTCAAAATAAAGAGACATTAAAGCTAAAGATTAAAAAAAATTGATTATTTATTATTGATTTTTTGCAAGAAATGTTTAATAACAGAAGATATCATCTCTATTTTCAGATTTTCCTTAAAAACTGAGGAAAATAAAAGATTTTCAGTCCCATTCATCACATCTCTGTAAAAATAACTAATTTTGTTAATATTAGTACCTATTCCATCTTATTTAAAGATGATCACAGATATTACATATTCTAAGCGGAATCAATTTTAAATATAACAAAATGTATATCCGAAAATAAAATTCAATACTTATACAAATGTACACATGATTGAATAAACGAGGAATTTATTAAAATTAATTTTAAAAGATTTTCTCAATCTAATTATGCTCTTTTACAAAAGGTATAAGAAGTAAGAACGCCATTATAATATTGTATTGTGAAGAAAGTGGAAAAAACCAAAATATTTCATTTCATTCTATAAAAATTCCAAAAGTTTGTTGTTGAATTAGTTTCACTGTAGAAATTTTCTCTTCAATAAATAAGTTCTTTTTTCTTCAAGTTCATAAATTCATGCGAGATATTTTGTGATCTTGCTGAATATTTGAAGGGGAATTTCCACGTTCCAATAGCTTGTTATCTATTTATTTTTTCCTTTAAATGAGTTCATGTTAATTTATTTATCGTTATTTTTTCTATTTCAGCATCTTTATGGATGTTACACATTTGTAAAAACAAACATCAAAACGGCGGTAAGTAATAATTCATCAGAATGTCTACTGTTGATTACTGAATTTCTATTGTAAACAATAATCTGAAGTATTCTGGTTATTCTTCCACAATTTGAAGGTGGCAACAGCAGCTGTAGAAACTGTACCGGCTTTATGTCAGTGATTGTAAAACATGATTTAAAAAACTTCCCACAAATATGGATTAATCTTTCACTTTTCATACTATCAAAAGTTAGTGTTGCTTGTTTAGTAAAAATAATCAAATTAATCTAATGATGTTATTAATTTAAAAATGATCATCGTAATTGCTTTACCTTGATCTACTTTCTGATAATGATTCTCTTCCTGTAGGTAATCATTAGGTCGTAAATCTCCGTATTCTAATTTGTTGAATTTCTATGAACAACAGCCAGATATTCCTCTTGTATTATTACTAAAATAAGCCAAGTTATGATACGAAGTAAGTACTGGTACATTTCTAAAAATAATATTTTTCCTACTATATATTTTTTTTTACATTCGGACTTACGTGAAATGCTAATAAATTATTCATATGGTGTCAAATATACTGCAACAGAACCTTTTTAATTCCTTTTCCTATAAAATTTTTCTCCAAGAAAATTGAAATAACTGGTTCTTTTTTGAAGGTGTAGAACATACCTGTGTTAAATGTCGGAGAAAAGAAACAATAAAAAATTGCAGTATGAGAGCTCTACTAACAAAACAAAAAGAATCCAAGCGTTTTGTACTTATTTTTGACAGTTTCACGCTGTGCATCTATTAAGGTGACATCTGCTATATCCTATTTTCCATCATTTTACTTTTAAAGTAATTATTTATAATCACTAATTAATGAATACATATTCAGAAACGCATTACTATTTAATTATTAAAATAACTCATTATTATATAATAATGTAGATTAATAGAAGAAGTAACTGAAGAACATTTGTTCACATCATTGCAGATGTTTCCTTAAATTTCTATTACAAAATTATAATTGTCAGCAATGAATTTTTAAGGAAATAGTTAATATACAGCTTTAAAAGGATTATCAAAGGGCGATTACTTTAATGTAAGAAGGCAAATTTTGTTTTTGTTCAGTTTCTAAAGGAAGAGAAAATTGTTTATGATCAAGGAACCTATCGACCGATACTTACACAAGTGCAGTAGTACATGAATGTTACTAAATTGATTTTCTTAGTAAGAAAGCTCTTATTTGCCTACTTGTGACTATTTTTAAGTGTCCTATATAATTCAATGGTAATATTCATTCTTCTTCATCAGATGCTCGGACTTTTCTTTAGTACAATGAGAACTAAATAAAGAGATAGTAAATGATAAGTAAACAGACAGGTAACTTAACGTTGGAAGACAAATCTCAATGTTCATCAAATATATCAGTAATACCTAAGTGAATATAATCCACATTTATATTGTTTATTCGGATAATATTCGAAAATGAAAGTAATTTAGTTAATGTTTTTAATAGTTAAATTTTATTTTAGCAGGCTGGCAACTGTCAAAAGAGAGGTTATCAATATTACATAAAAGAACAAAAGAGTTTCTGACAGATGCAATTATCACTGTCAGTTATCCGTTGCACATACATCAAAAGGAAAGAAATCGGTATTCAGATAAGCACTAATAAAATCTAAATACAATGATATCTACCTTGAGAAATCGTTCTTCATTTGAAAAAAGAATCTGTTGTGTGAAAGGGCCAACCTTGTTCATAACAGAGTCTGAGCAGAAATTTTAAAAGAGAATTTTGTGTTATCTTGGAAAAAACAGAAACAAACAAAATGCTTATTGATTAATGAACTAATTGGCAGTTTTGAAGCTGTGTTAGTTCTGAAGTGAAATTTGTAATCCTTAACATTTACATTTCTCCTCTTCCATATGATAAACAAACTGCTTTAATTTTTTTGAAAATGAATTACATAAATCGCTAATGTCTTGATGGTCCACATTGTGCTCCAGTTGATCAAGAACAAGACTACAACTAATTCGTTGGGAAAGTATTCTACAATGAAATCTGATTAAGTATTTGTAAAGTTGGCTGACAGAAACATGTAGACTTTAAAACTCATTTATCAGAAAATGGTAAGGCATAGGCTTTCTGGCTGAACTGACTGGATCAAATAAAAAATATCCAACATATTGCGATTTTAATCTAAAGAGAACATTTGTTAAAAGAACTACCGTTCCGAGTTGTCCAAAGATGATATTGAAGGCAGAGCACACGATCGTTTTATGAATCGGATAAAGAACGATTACTATAAGATGAAAGATTATTTTGCTGGCTACTAATGACTGATATTTTCAGACAAATCATTTAGTAATGAATTTCAAATTTCATTTTTTGTTAACGATTTTATTATACTTGCTTATTGTTGTATTATTCATTAGCCGAGAACTTAGTTTTCCAAAATTAATCAATTATTGAATATTCATTAAGAATATTCCACTTTAAATTTGAAAATGTATTTGAACATCTAAATTATATTTTATTAATTAAATAATAGATTATGATGAATATTGATTGGTGTTTTGCGAATGAAAACTCCACATTTGGTAGGTTGCTCATAATAGCGTAATGCATTTTCTCTTGCTTAGGATAAGGGTACTGAAGGCCATTCAATGAACTAATTTATCAAAATCGAAAGCTGTCGTAATAATATCTTCAATACGAAATTTTCACAAAGTTATAATCTTTCATACAAACTTTAAAAAGGTCTAAATTATTTTAATATTTTATTGTTGGTCTATTAATTATTGTTGTTCCGGATCATCTCACTACAATTCATCAATGCTGTTTTGACAATAAAACAAAACAAGGGGCAATCATTAATAAACTTTCCACTTTATATGACAATAATTTTGTTTTTTTTGGCATCATTTCCGAATTAATGGTCCCCTAATATTTAAGATCAACGTGGGCAGGACGGCAATAGACGAAAGGAGATTTTGGCGGTCAAGGATCCCTTCGATATTAGTACGACAATTTTAAAAGTAATTAATAAATAAATATATGTGATAATTTTTATATATTCTTTCGTTATTCAATTGATTGATATAAAAATTGTCCAGTTATATCTGAGTTTACGAGGTAGTGAAGACACAACTCATCACTCTCTGGACAGTTCTCGATCGTATGCTCCAAAACGCAATGTGGTTCAGATTCCCAACACGATGCTCATCTTCATGCGCCTTCCCCTTACAGTTAATGACCGGATAACTGGCTGAAACCTCTTAACAGGTTTCTTGATCATTTTGACCACAAACGAACACTGAATGAGAGAAATATATTTGCAGATTTCCAAAAATTTTCGAAATTAATATACATGCATAATAGTATGGTTACTAGGTACTGGAGAAATATAAGTAATGTACCGACGATTTAGGAAGTTTGAAATATCTAGTCCAAGAAGAAACTGATGTGATTTATTTTCATCATTGGTAAACTATCAAAATGCATAAAATAAAACAGTTCTATTACAGATTCCAAAACGAAAGAAATTGGGTCTATGTCTAGGTTTTTATAAAATTTCTCAAATACATGCAAAATGACACATTTCTAGTTATGCTTATTCTCTTTCCTTTATTTGTATAATTCCCGTTTGTCGATGATTTATTTTAAAATAAATGTATGATATCAGCAGAAAGTAAAGTATAGATATCAAACGTATATATATTCATAATAACAGTAAACGTTGTTCCTCTTATTGATACTGATCTTCCTTTTCATATTTCTTTTCACATAGTACAAATATTTCATCAATAAATTCAAAGTTTATTTCTTTTTATACGATTGCGTACAATATTTTCAGGGATATTGTAAAAAAATGGGTGACCCATCTCATTTCTCAATAAATGATAGGACGACTATTACAATAATTTGAAGAACAAGTGCATAGTTTCCCATCCATATACTCTCTGCAACCGTCCTTTGGAGCTGACTTTATTTTCATATCTTTTTTTATCGCAGCTAAACATCCTCTTTTACAATCTGAAAGCAAGACAAAATGATATACATTGCATTAGGATTTTATTATATAAGCAATGTAAATTCACAAATCAAACATAAACATATTTCATCTATGCGATAAAATGTAGGTGAATCACAGACAGTAAAATGAAAAGATTAAAAAAATATAATACAAGAACATGATGCAGTTTACAGAAATCTGTAATTCAAAAAAAAGCTGGTTCCTTTGACATAAATAATCTTTTACTGTATCTTAACATTTTTCCAAATGTTCAAATCTAGGTATGTTTCAGATCGTTTGGATTCGTATAAGTATAGAAGAAAGCAAATTATTATTATTTTCCGAACTGAAAGAAATAAATGAAACATTTGTTATCGACAAATCAGAAAATAGTTGTGTAGTGAAAAGTATGTGGAAAATGGTATTTAAATAGATTGATTTGATGACCAAAGAACAACCGGTTTTCATTAAAACTAAACGCAAGAAGATGATGTAAATACTAGAATATTTTCCAGAAACAAGAATACCAAATTGTTCAATTTGCTAGATCTTCTGAAAGATTTCACTTTATATTTACCTTATGAAAATCATTTGTGGCAAATAAACAAGCAGATTTCTGTATTTCACAAATGTAATATAAACATTCCATCCAGACATAACAACTTGATTCTTCTGCTAAATATTGCAGTAAAGTCGTATCGAATGATTTAACTCTTTCTCCATAACAAAACCAAAACATGACAATTATATTTTTTTAAGAAGTTGATTCTGAAACGGAGGTGACGGATCCCAAATAGTGTTTTGTATTTAATATTTACTGTTGGTATTAGTTAATAGTTTACAGCTGAAGTAAACCTTTTTTCCAAAATGGTATTCACATATGTAAAAGGGAAAAAAGTAATAATAAGAGACAGTCGGATCAACCATTACTGTAGTAGATGTTCCACAAAGTAATATTGCCTCATTTACTGACGGTGATTTTTGTCATAAATTCCTAATGTGGCACAGGCAAGTTCATTAAACAGGAGATGAGGAAAGGAAGAATGATCACAATATCGATATTACGGAAGAAAGTTAGGGAGTAAACATCAAAGCATCGTAAAAATGATGCAGCATAAAAAGGAAATGAACTTTTTCGTAACATTGGCAAAATCAAAGATCCTTAATAGAACAGAAGTACAAATATCTATTTTGCAGACATAAACCACTCAGCAAGGAAGAGAATATCCCTGAAGGCAGAAAACGATTTGTACAGATCAAAGATGAAAAAAGGTGTTCTTAGATTTTGGAGGAGGACGTACCTAGTAGATGCTTCGTCGAATGTCTTGAATAATAAAATCGATAAAAAGCTGTACGTGAATCTGCTGAAGAAGAACCGGTAAAATGTACATGCTGTTCCAGTCATAGAAAATATGGAGTCTATTCTGCAGAAGACGGAAGCACCTGTTGTGTTCCACTTTAACTGCGCATGTCAAGTTACTAGTATATAAAAATTACTTCATTCCGCATGAAGGAGATAAAATCCGTATCAACAGAAGCATTCAAAGAGCGAAAAAGGGGAGAATCCAAAGCCATTTAAATAGCACTTAACTGCTAACTCGGACGAAAACCATATGATAAAGAGGAGACGTCCAGTTAAAATATTCTGACAGAGGATAGTGTGCAGCAGAATAAAATCGACCCCCATAACAAAAGATCCCTGGAACCAGAGACAGCTGTACATAAATTACGGCTTCAGGAAAAAAAAAAACAACATTTGAAGGAATGAAAAGGACGTCATTTATGGAATTTCATATCCAGATATTCGTATAAAAACACTAGGATAAAGAGGAATATAAAAAGATATGACGCACAATATTTTGAAAATTAAAATTAATTATTGATAACAGAGCCCTTTCTACGCTCATGGTACTGAAAGGTTTCTACTTTACACTGTACTTGCTGTATTATAGAATTTAAATAGTATCCATTAATGACGTAATGAATCAAAAGATAATTTTACGGCGTATTCAAATAATAAAATTAGTTTAATTTTGAAAAGTAATGTACTACTTGTTTAATCTATATAATCTTAATGATATTTTAATTATAATTGACATCGAAAATACAGTTGAATTGAGTATTATTTCTAATTTCACATCGAAAGTAATGATACTCTCTGATATTATAAAACTCAGAATTCTAGATTTTTGTTTTAGTGTTATTATATAATCTTGTACAAAAGATTGACTGTAAATTACCTGTGAATTGCTGTTATAAGCAAACACTTTAAACAAATATGTCTTTCATATGCTTCCCATCCTCTGCTATAAAAAGGTAATCATTCATTATTTTAGAAAGTCTAAGCCGGTAGCCGAGATATTTTTTCCAGAGTAGTATAATTTTCTGAGTCCAAATCCGAAAAGATGGATTAGGTTCGCCAGGTTACAGAAAATGTTGCTCGCACAGGAATAATTCGACGGCTTATGGATGACTGTTCTACCAGTTCAACCATGTTATGGACATTTAAAAATTATCAGTAATCATCAAAGAAATGATTTATTTAATCAGTTGTTAAATTTACAATATAACTCATGGATTTAATCATTGACCACTAAATTAAGTCGGATGAATATTCATGTTTTGTTTAACTTCTCTTAATTTATTTGTCAAAAATAATTCATCTATAATTTCCACACTTTTCCAAAAGAAGAACCTAAATATCAAATATCTAAATTCTGTAATCATTTGGAAAAATTAAGAGGGATACATAACTGTATCCAGGAAATCCTAAATAACATGATGGAGAACCTACTATGCACATATAAGGTTATGTCCATAGACTTGATCGGACCAAACAAACAAGAGAAATCGTGCAACAACAATTGAAAGAATACGTAAATACTTTGCTAAAAATTTGCGCTATCTGACCAGAAGCTAATAAATTCCACGCCTAGATGCTTACGAGATTTACATTTTTAAATAAAAGTCTACGTCAGCTACTAGCTGATCATCAGGGTAAACGGATATTCTACAAATATTACCAAAATCTACAGTACAAGAATTTATCAAATAATGAAATAGAATATAGCAAATACACTTACAGCTGGTTTTGTTAGCAGTGTAATATCCAGTAGCACAAATCGGACAATTGTCTTTGCCTGCTTCAAAATCAAAAATAACAAACCTACAGTCCCTTCCATCCCCGTTCCGTGTGTGGCACCTATATTCTGTTTCAGAAATAAAAAAATGGATAAAGGATACACTACCTTTCCATTTTCCATAACTGGCATATTCAAGAATTTCCGTCATTTCGAATTTTCATTTCTTCAGATTTTTGTTATATTATGCTTTTTCTTTTAAAAAATGGCATTTTAAAGAAGATCTCCGCTGTAGTGTGTTTCATGTTGGAAAACAGAGACATTGATTGCATTCTCAAATAATCCGCAGAAGTTTCGCTGTTAAGGAAGATTGACTACAGACATTTTCTTTTCAAAAACTAAACTAATTTTTCTTTTCTAACCATCCACGTTATCCTAAACATGAAATATACCTCGTTTCTTGCTTTATAAAATTTGGCTGTCAATTTGTCCATAATTGTTATTTTAGCTACATTAATATCTATTTGGATGTTTCACATTAGTAATATCAAATTACAAAATACTATAAACTAAAAATGGATCATCAGAATGTCCGCTGTTCATTCCGGAAATTCTTTTGTACGAATAATTTGTAAATATTCTGCTTCTTGTTGCTGCATTTTGAACTGCATATGCTGGTTCTGATATAATTTCACCTGGTTTATAATTGTTTTTCTTATACATCGTTTAAATAATTTGCTGAAAATACCGATTTATCTTTCTCTTTCTAACGTATCAAATGCTGCTTTAACTTTATAATTATTACAGCTGTTATAGGTCTACGATTTCTGAATTTCTGTAAAGCACAAGAATAGATAGGACATGGGAAATATCAGTTATCTTCGTCTGTATATTACTACTAATCTAAATGAGAAATATTAACAACTGCCAATTACACTGGTCAACAAGTATTTTCCATCAAGCATATGTCAAGGTGTACTTAGTGTAGTTTTTAATGCTGATTTCAAATATACAATTAGTTTTTTGACATCACGTACAGTTTTCAAGATGAGAAAGTTTTTTTGGTTTTAGCTCATGCATTATATAGAAATTCCAATTAATGACGTGTATACATGTATTTCATTTACATCATGGAAACATGCCTTTAAAATAAACTACATTATTCATTGCTGCATAGTTCAGATGCAATATTTCATCATCTTAAATTAACCAATCAAGTTTTGTCTGATGAAATAGGTATTTCAACATCTCAAATTGTCCAGTCATAATTGGTCTGATGAAATATTTAATCATCTCAAATTCAATATAAGTATAACCGTTTGTATCTATCTCCTTACTTGTTTTACAGTGTTAGCAATGTCAAGACAGTGTAGAAATCCTCCTGATGTGTTTTGTTATGTCTGTGGACAATTTATTTTGAAAGCTCAAAAACGTACAATAACCTAGAGATCAAGAAGATTTATAAGCTATAGATGTTTTTTTAAAGCTGTACTTTTCAATAATGGTAATTTGAAGCCCTCCATTCCTATTGCACACTCCGTTAATCTTCATGAATCATATGAGAATATGGAACTTTTACTTCATGCCATTGCCTATGAAAGATACTCATGGAAAGTATGTGGAGATTTAAAAGTCATTGGAATGTTAATGGGAATTCAGTCAGGTTTCACAAAATACTGTTGTTTCTTGTGTCATTGGTATAGTCGGGCAACTGACAGACATTATTCGAAATCAAACTGGAAGACAAGAATATCATACCAGCCAGGACTGTCTAGCGTCAAGAATACACCTCTTGTAGATCCATGTAATGTCCTATTGCCTCCTTTGCACATAAAGCTTGGACTGTTGAAACAGTTTGTAAAGACACTAGGGAAAAGAAATGCCAGAGGGTTTGAGTATATTGTAGAAAAGTTTCCAAAAATCACACAGGCGAAGTTGAAAGGTTATCTTTGTCGGACCCCAAATTAGAGAAGTACTCAAAGATGTCAACTTAAAGACAACACTGGATGAACTGGAACTGCCTGCCTGGAATGCTTTCAATGGGATCTGTGAGAATTTCTTGGGCAACAAGAAGGCAATGGACTACAAGGATGGCATCAAGAATCATCTGAAATGTTACTCAGCAATAGGTTGTCGCATGTCACTGAAAGTTCACTTCTTGGACTCCCATCTTGATTTCTTCGCAGATGACCTTGGAGCAGTGTCGGATGAACATGGTGAAAGATTTCCCCAGGACATTAGTGCTATGGAGAAACGGTACCAAGGCTTCTGGAATGACAGTATGCTGGCTGACTACTGATGGACACTTTACCGTGATCAACCAGATCAGGAACACCGCAGGAAATCCAAATCACAAAGTTTATAACTCTGTTGTTCTAACTTTGTCTCTTTTGTCTGACCCATTTTTTGTGTATTCACTCTTTGTAGAATTTAGTGATGATTTTTAACTGAATAAACCCATTTACTTTCTAAAAATAATATGTCCTTATTACGTTAATGATTTCATATATACAAATATGTAAATATTTGCGTGTATCTACTGAAAAACTGATACGTGCTGCATACAAATGGAGTGAAATTTTGAAATCAGCATGAAAAATTAGTCTAAAAAAGTTTGGTTTGCATTCATAATTAGTATAATACATTTAATTTTGTTGACCAGTGTTATCTGTCAACCACAGAAATTCACGTCGTTAAACGTAGCATGTTATTCATTGTGAAATTTATCTGAACATGGATGTAACACCATATGGCTGGTATGAGTAATAAAGGATGGTGACAATAATGGACAAATGTAAGGACTTTTACTTTTAAAGAGGAGTCAGTATCTCTTCTAATTCCTGTATAAGTGGACTTAGAGGTGAACTTAAATCAAAATTCTTGATAACTGGGCAGCAATTCATCAGTAGATTTAAAAGATTATCTTTTTAATAATTGGAATATAAATGGCTAAAAACATACCTGGTGGTGGAGAACATGCATCGATTGCCTTTGGAAGAAGGAAAAAAACGATTAAACAAATTAGAACATTTTATGCATCGTGCACAATTTTGCTTTTACTTTCTAAATAAGTTTGTCTTCCAAATAATAATACAACGAAAATGTATTCTATTTAGCTTGTGAAGAGAGAGAGAAAAAAGAGATGGATCATCTGTAGGGATATTTTAATTTTCAGTATTTATATATGTGAAGATGCACAACATATTTATTTTGCCAACATTTAAATAAAGTTTAATTATTAATAATAGTAATCTATGCATAATTTGAAAAATAACATACTTAAGTATCATAATTATTTTAAAGAATATACGGAAATTAATTCTCTTCATTTTGCTGTTAGTTAATTCAAGTTTAAATATTAATAATAGATAATGTATGCATAAATTTGAAAAATAATGTATTTAATCATCATAATTATTTATATTTTAAAAATTAAGTAAATTAATTTAAAACATAAAAAAACATTTTTCATTGCTGTGAAAATGAATGAATACATTACTTATAACTGATTAAAGTGTTGAGCAACATTTTACTGGCAAATATTAGTGCGTATTACGTTTACAATTATTTGTAAAACCGGTTAACAACTTATAAAGAGAAATACTTTTTTTAATGTTCGAAATAAAGACATGATGTCGCAATATGAATGATTATTCAAAATTAATTATTGCTTATTGTTTTCAGCTTGAAAGGAATACTAACCTCAGTTTTTTTTTTTCCGATTTTTCTTGTTTGGTGAAAATAAAGGAATTTTTTCTCCTTAAGTCTCACTCAGAATCAGACATCAAGAACACACCTAATCTTTGTAAAATTTCTAATTTTTGTTATGCATGTACATATTTCATCTCATTTAAAGATGAGAGCAGACATAAGTAGACGTTTACATAAATTATGTTATTAAAATTATTTCTCATTTTTATTATGATTTAAAAAATTATTTGAAGTAAAAATTCCATTGTTAAATTGTACATTGATCCTTGTGAAAAACAAAACTATCTGATTCCATTCTGTAAATATCCAAAAGGTCGCTGTTGAGAGAATTTCTATGTAGACATTTTCTCTTCAATAAATAAGTTCATCCTTTTTTTTTATAATTTCAGAAATTTAAGGGATAAATCTCATGATCTTGACGTGTATGTCAAGCGAAATCATACAAGTGCCATTAGCATTGTAATATATTTACTTTCTTGTTTAAACACGTTTTATGTTAATTTGTCTATGATTGTTGTTTTTTTTTCAATGCGACAGCGTCTTTTTGGATGTTTCTCATTTGCAAAAAATAGTAGAAAGAAACGAAAAAAACAGGAGAATATAATAATTCATCAGAATGTCTACTATTGATTTCGGAAATTCTTTTTAAAAATTTAATTTAAATTATTCTGTTTATTATTCCAGGACTTTGAACTGCTTCACAGGCAACTACAGAAACTGCATTTCCTTTGTATTATAATTATAAATTCTCATTTAATGAACTTGTTACAATTATACATTTATCTTTCACGTTCTATAATACGAAATATTACTGTAGCTTTTTTGGTAAAAATAATCAAATTAAGCTTATGATATTATCAATTTTAAAATCATAATAGTTCTTGCCACAATAGTAATGTGGAATATCTTAATTTCTTCACCTTGATCTACCTTATGATAATGATTTTCTCTGCTTGTGGACAGTCATTGAGCCGTAAAAATCGGTATTTTATTTTATTGAATTTCTATTGAACAACATAGACATTCCTCTTGTATTATTACTAAAAATAAGCATAGATATGATACTATATAAGTCCTGGTACATTTCGAAAATTAGTATTTTACTTTATATTTATGCTACCGTCGGACATACATAAAAAGCTAATTAATTATTCATCTGATTTCAAATATACTGCCTCATAAATCTTTTAGAAAAGTTTTCTTTCAGAAAATTAAAATGTAAAATGTCGGGCTCATTTGTTGATATGCAGAACATACCTGTGTATATTGTCGAAGATAGAAACACTAAAAATGATTGCAGTTGTTTGAGGAACCACGACAGTATACAACTATTTATGTCTATAGATGAGAACTCTTCCAACAAAAAAACAAAAGCAATCTAAAGGTTTTCTATTTAGTTTTTATTAACAGTTTCAGGCTGTGCATCTTTTAAGATGACATTTCTTATATTCGATTCATTCACTTTCATTTTATTTCTAAATTAATTATTTGTAATGCCTAATTAATGAATAGATATACAGAAACGCTATAATAATTTATTATCCAAATAACTAATTATTTAAAGCATTTATGTAAATTAATGCAAGAGTTGACTGAAGAACAATTACACACATTATTGAATTTCCAATACAAACTTATAATGGTCAGGAGCGATTTTTGGTAATAAATAGCTAATATATACTATACAGCTTTAAAAGACGCTTACTTTAAATTATGAAAGTAAAAATTTGATTTGTTCATTCTCTAAAGAAAGCGAAAATCCTTCAGATGACCAGCGAGCCTCTACACCTTACTTGGACAAGTGCTCTAGTGCATGTATCAAACTGATCTGATTTTCTTAATTAAGAAAACTTATTTGCCAACTTGTGTCTATTTTAGCTGTGGTATTAAATGTAATCTCTCTTAAAATTTATTCATACTGAGATATTCTGAATTTTTTCAGTACAATGAAAGCTAAGTAAAGAGATAATGCATGTCGAGGAATCAAACAGGGAACCTGGCGGTGGAAATAAAATTTCAATGTTGGCCGAATATATTAGTAATACTTTCCTTAAAAAAGCACAGACATAAATGTTTATTTTGATAATACGAGCAAAGTGAGAGTAATTTAGTTAAATTGAGTAAAAAAAATACTTTTTAGAATTCTAGGCAGGCTACTGTCAGTAGAGAGCTCACGAATTACTACAATAGGACAAAAGTGTTTCTGACAAAAACTCTGTCCGTAAGTCGCCGCAGAATCATCAACAGAAAAGAATTGACGGACGGATACGTGTTAATAAGATCTATTTATTTAGCAGAAATCTATCGAAGAGATTTTTGTTTGGTCTTGGGAGAAACAAACGAAGAAAATGCCTTTGTTTAAGTAATTGGCAGCTATCAAACTGTATATGTTCAGAATAGAAATTCTAAATCTTTAATATTTATATGTCTTTCTTTGCATATGATATAAAACTATTTAATTCTATTTTTTTAATTAATACTGAAGGCTGCGATGTATGAATAGATTTCGAAAAACACTTTCATATTTAATTATCGCAATTCGTCGTCACTTTATTATGTTAATTAATGCGATCTGTGTCAGAAGATCATCAGTTAAAATAATGGACATCAGTAAGTGAAATTTTGAAAAAAAATTTTCTACCAGTGAACATTTTTTAAGGAACAGTTTATATTCAGTATTTACATGACATTTTTCTCCAAGAATTATTACAAATGATAAAAGTAAAACCTTTTTTATTTCTTAGTTTTATTTCCACTGTCGTAAGCTATGAAATCTTAACATTCGGTCCTCTACAGACGTCTTGAATTCCACCGAAAACAGAACTAAAGTAAATTAAGAAATTTAATTAATTTAACTTTTATTTTTTAACTCTTTTAATAAAAATAAAATCAATACAATAAACCATCTAAATTAATTTATTAAATATTAAATTTTAGAAAAATGTGCACGAGTAGCCACGAGAAAAGAGACGAGTTACTTTACAGGTGTGTCTAACGGATGCTGGTGAGCTGTCAGAGAAAGCATCGCCAGCAGCCAACCCCCATGAGAAGACTGGAAAGACAAGCCAGGTTTACTGTGTTGAAAACGACAGAAACCATTTGCGTAGTTCATCAACTCAGGATCTTTTAATAGAATGAGCGAAAAAACTCGTGTAAAGTAGCTCCGATATTCTGTTCTGAATCTCACCATAATCAAGAAAATTATCTCGTTTATTTTGATTAATCGTA
>JACATO010001721.1:0-77422 GCA_018389105.1 Nautilus pompilius | reverse complement strand
GTTTTTTTTAAAAGAAAAAAAAACACAAAATGTAAATTAGAATGTTGAGGAAGTCGGTGAGCGATAACCTGACGCTAAAAGATTACTGAGTGCTGTGTCAGGAATCCGCTTAATTTGTTTTGTTTGATGCGACATAAAGGATTGTCGCACATAATACTGGGCGTTGTTCTTATGACGTTCAGCAATTCGTTCCATTTGAAAACAAAGTTTCAAATATATAAAATAACCACATACATATGTATATATCTATATATATATAGATATATATATGATGTCAAGCCAAAAAGTTTCAAATATTTTTTTAAATTGAGAAATGATTAAAATATTTACTAAACTGAATTAATTAACTAAAGAATCGACATTACTATCATATATTTAAGCACGAATAATATATGGGAAGTTTTAAAAAAAAAAAATTCTTAGAAACTTAGAAAAGGTGTTACAAAGAGAATTATCTGAAAGGTGACGTTACCTGTAAATTCAGGAATAAGCTGACAGAACCGTAGAACGCTTACATCTTCAACAAAACCGGAAACCTATTGTTTTTATTATTGTTGTTGTTCGTGTCAGAGCGTAGGTCGAAAACCACGCAGGGTCGACCTGAAATATAATATGCAGCCAGTGGAAGTCAGGGGGTTAACTGGGCGATGTAAATAAAGCGACACTACGGGATGGGATGCCATTGGAATGGGCCCCTGGCGAGGTGGAGTCGGGGTTAGGGTTTAGCGGGTCACCACCACCTGTCATTGTCTGGTTGGACTGAACTCATAGCGATGCCCACTCCCCATCTGTTACGGTTAAAAACCTTCTCAATCAGGTCCCCCCCGTATTTTAAATACATTCAGATCATTTCTTTCCCGCCGTTAATCGATAATATCTTTTATCGGTTTGAAGGACTCGCCCGGGCTTAATGTTCGCGGCACGACCAGGTGGGTCTACTTCCAGCAGGCTGAACGATCTACTTTTATCGGCGGATGTCGCCTGCGAACACAGGCTACACTCGAACTCCCGCCGCTGATTGCTCAATAATAATTCACTGTTTTTTTTTATAAATATAATTATTAATATTCGTGAAAGGTTTCCGTGTAAGAAGAAGAACAAAGCGAACCTAAAGACAACAACAGTAGCGCAGCTGATGTCACCCAGCGACTACTGGCCGCGGATGGAGGACCCAGGAATGCGTGAACAAGGAGTGGAGCGCTAATTTGTCTTCGGGCATCAGTATATACTAATTTATTGGGCTGTCAGCCACAAGTTCCCTTCAGATTTGAAGACGCCCCCCCCCGTTATTTCCGAGTTGTATTCATTAATGCTGTAGACAGAAATAATTACATTTTTGTCTGCAAAATGTATACTCATTAATTCTCTCTACGTATTAATACAGTACCGCGCTTTATAAAAAAACTGTCTGCGAAACCGTAGGAAGTCCACAGACCGACTAATTACCGTAATTATTTTCACGACACAATAAGAATAATATTTATTTTATTTTACAAATAATAAAAAAAAAACACAACACACACGCAGAGAGTCGGTTCATTTTATTAACAAGACGGTCAGCTAGACAAAGTTATGCTTCTGTAGACAAAAAATTATAACCAGGCCGTTCAGATGATTTCCATTTACCGCGCCAGTTTTTCTATGGACCGTGCTGATGAATTAGATACCTGCACACTGCATATGTCAACTGGCTCGACTACAAGTTGCTTTCAAAATCAAATCAATATTGGATAGAGGCGGGGCCTGCGGGGTAGCTGCTGGCCCGTGGTTTCCCCCCAGTTTCCAAGGCCACCTTCAGAGTTTTATCTTCAGTGGAAAGGTCGAAGGAGCTGGCAAATCATTTTTTTGTAATATTTGCATATCTTCTTTTGCTGTGCGCCGCCATTCGGTCGGTTGGGATGTGTAAGGATGAAAAATATACCAGGCGCCCGTTTTGTTGGTGTGGCGAATCTGGCGGGGTCCGCTGCTAAATTACTTTGTCGATGACTGGTATGAATACAGATCTCATGGCTCAGCAACCGAGGTTTATAACATCGCGAACCAAGCATGGACGTCACTGAATTCCTTATCTGTATCTTTTCTGAAAGCTGATCTAGAACCAGTTTGCTTTGGCGAATTCAAAGATGTAACTCATTTTGAAATGCGGGAACGAAGCCAGGGCTTGAAATCTGCGCTTTCAAACCAAATAGCATCAGTAACTGCCTTCCCATCTTAATTTGGCTCTTAGATAATACTTTCGAAACAGTCCGTCAGGGGTTCGTAGAGACTTTGAACGTCTTCAGTTGCCTTGTTTTTTCCTAACTCGCCGTGTCCCGTATAACAGTTTAGCATCTCCTTTCCAGATAGGGCAAAAACCATTTTCTAGTCGTTCTTTGTTAACCGTAAAATATTCCTACGTCTTCTAATGTGTCAATCGTGCAGTGGATTTTCGGAATTGTGCAGGCTTTACACGGTGCAAGATTGATAGCGCAATAGAAGTACGGTGCTCCGGATGCGATCTTTAAAAAGTGTTCTGCGCATCCACTCTGGTCACCTCCGGTATTTTTACCACTATCGTGGCACCGGGCGGCAGTTCCTTTGATTTAATCCCAGGTCAGATAGAAATTCGATAATTCTATTACGTACAGCAGACTAAAAAAAATTGTAATCAGCAGTTTATGATTTAGGGGATATAACAGCACTTAAATCCTTTAACTGAAAACGCGTCGTATGACCGTTCACCCTTAGATGTCGGTTTTATGTTAATCTCTAAATCTAAATCCTCGTGGCCGTTATTACTTTGTTGCCGCTAAAGAAGGCAACATGGTGTTATATTGGACAACAGCAGATTAACGAGCAGTTAGTGAGAGAGAAAGTGTAAACAAGATCACCAATCTGCCAATAGTATGGGTGTGTGGGAAAATCGTATCTGGTTGCAGCCATCACAATCGGTAAAGTGTTAGTATTTATCATGATACTGTGAACTGATATAGAATTTTGCCCTCACCTTAGAACCCAAGCAGCCATTACTTGTCTATCGATAAGCCCGTGTTTCCTCTACTCCCAAATTGACGTATTTATATTCTAAATCTCGTATAACATAACTATTTATATTTTTCTCTATTTTTTCTTCTCTTTTTTCCTTTCTCTCTAAAAGTTAGAATTATAATAGCCACATTACTATTCCACCTACTACACGATCAATACATTAATCTGATAACACTACCTGTCCCACCCTAATATTAGTTATACTCAGAGAAGAAACGAACAACTACTTATCAGATAAAACTTTCTGACTAATAATCAGCGAGCTCCCGATATGAAACACCTTTTCTTTTAAAATTTTTTTTTAATGCACAGTGCCGAAACAGACACACCTTTATTGACACAAGGTGGTTGTTTACTGTACCGGTTGGTAAACCACACCAGGCCTTCATTATTCAACCGAAGGGTATAAATACAACATTTCCTTCCATTGGACAGGTTCTAGTCTGCGATGTCTGGACACTGGACAAACTTTTTTAACAGTAACGAATTTAAAGAATACCAAGAAGTTTCAAATAAGGTATATATTATTTAAATACTCCATCTAATTAATTATCCACTGTCGACTTTAACTAAGAAAGTTTTTTTTTCCGTAACATTTTTATTTTTGTTAGCTTAAATAGAATTTTGAAAAAGATTCCCACAGCGTTCGTATACTGCAAACCTTCCGACCGGCGGGGCGCCTTAGCAACAAGACTTACCTTAGAACCACGCCCCCTTACGCGCTTAGCAGCGACCGAGTCTGTTTTTGGCAGTTTGTAGTCGTAAAAACGTAAGTAGCGGTTCTAACGAGAAGTATAAGACGAAGATTAATTTTTTTTAAAAGTCGCTGCTAAAAGACTTGTTCAAATTCATTCGTTGCTACGCGCATTCGCGCAATTAATAGTTTGCGATAGACTTACAGTGGCACCTATTTCTTTATTTATAATTAGTTACTTATTAATCAAGTACCATAACTAGCCAGATTTCCTTTTGGCTCCTTTGCAAATAAATCATCATAAAAGATTATAAATACTTCAACAATTCAAATAACTTTTTCTACCAGTCGGTCCCACATCGTGAATGGACCCGTTTGACTGGAACGTTATCGTTAAAACCCAAGTGCGAGTAATTATCTCGCCTAGAAACAGTCATCTGAGATTATATGCCAAAGCGATCGAAAGCGACTGATGCCTAATTATCACTCGCCAGACGTATTTCTTTAGAACCGGTACAACGCTACGTTTGTTATTAAATTAACTGGGATACAAAACTGTCACGCAATGTTCTCTCTTTCTCAAAGTGGAGTTTATATGAAAGCCTGGGAGAACCCTATACTTTCATATTTCCACCCTCATTCTTAACTATAGGGCAAAAGTGGTTCCCTATAATGTTATCCAGCTGCTCTTCTAACGTATTGTCGTCGCTTAAACACACCTATTTAAACCCTGCTGTCATTCGACTACGATGCAATTTTTAAATAGTTTAGTATAAGTCTATTATTTATGTTTGTCTGGATTTTTAGTGTCATTTGTTTATTTGATTTGTGTTTGTTACTATGCACCGTCTGTGAAATACTTTTAGAATATCATTCCTTATCACCTCATCGCCGAAACTACAGCAATTGCAAAGAGTATGAAGGGTGGCTAGCACAAAGTTACAGTTAACTATTTTCAGAAAAGCAGGATCTCTGCACTCGTGTAGAATCTTTTAAATAAAAGAGCTTCCATCCTAAAGAAGAATGCTGAATATCTCGTGTTAGACCAATTTCCCACACACACACGTACACACTTCTGTGTGTAGATGATGTCTGATGTATGTGAACTTTTTATTTGCAGTTTGCTATTCGTTACCCAAACTTCACGAGAAGGCATCGTGCTAACTCGACTACCACGACTCCCGACGATGAGCTGAACAGACGCCGACGAAGATTCGCGGCGGGATACCGCTGCTGTAGCCGACCTTTACTGATTGGACTGTTGGTTTTAGGCATCCTTATACTAGCCATGTTGGTCGCCTTAGTGACTGTCAATGTTATAAATAGTAGTAAGTACGACGTTTGGATGGGAATCTTCGAAGTAATTCATCTACAAGAAAAAAATTAGGGCTAAACCTTTTAGTTTAAGAAAACACAAAGCACCCATCTTATGTGAAGGCCGTATGCAAAACGCAACCATGATGGTTACGTCATGTCGTGAGGGTTGGGATAAGATGGCACACGTTCTGAAGAAGATGCACAGACTGAAATTCTGATGGGTGCAAGGAAATTATAAACAGATGAAATCAAGCGACTTCTGGCGAGGGAAAGTGTCAGTCTGTAAACCGTAGAACTTATTATCCGTCGGATTTAAGCCGCGCCAGTTTTTGTTTTGGAAAATATTAGGAGCTAGAATGAACATCTCCAGGAAATATTTGTAAAAGACTTTATAACAGCAACATTGAGGGAGGTCGGCTTTCGCAAGAAGGGCCTCGTGGACGACATGTACAAATGCACAACTTTTAGGAATTAAATTTTCAGCTTAATTAAGGCGTCCAGTGCACCCCCCACGTGTTTGAGTTCGGGGATGCAAAAGCGGTAAAATGTGAACTGGGTTTCCGAGTTGTGCCTTCAGCGGATCAGGTCTCGCGCCGTCACAGTTAAGTCCCTTAACGGATCCAGAAAAACGTTCTGTATCTTTTTAAAATTATTATTATCATAGGATTTATTCTGCACTGGTATTTGGACTTTACAAGTATGGAGGACATGCGCAAGATTCTTTCCAGGAAGGGGAAGAGATTAACACGCACTGGTGAGCATGGTGAGTCGGCCAAAAAGTAATGCTACCATTACACTATCACCATCAACTTTCCGGGTCCTTTGCGGACGCCCATGTGTACAAGTAATTATACTAAAGCCATTATTTCGTATTTCACGAAAAGTGAATATGACTTAACCAAGTTTTAAAAAATTATATATATAAGACTATTAGACTATTTTGTTCTCCAAAAACACAGTAATGATAACATTTTATAAGAAACAATCATAAGGAAGGTAAATTGACCCGCGTTTTTCACCCTGACGTCATTTTCTTATGGCCTCATAGCGTGCGTACTTCTTTTGTTTGCGTTTTGCGCTCTTTACATCTTAATTACTGCTTTGTTTCGATGTATTAATCACTTCATGTCTGACCAACAGTCAGGCAGTCTCAGGCAGGGGTATTTTTGAGAAATCTTATCTGCGCTTACAGAGGGCGCTCAAGATGCTTTGGAGAATTCCAAGATGACGACTTTTAGGCCAGCACAGAACACGTCAACTACAGAAATCAAAATCACACCTATGTCGACGGAACAGACGACGCCAGACTTCACGAAAGGTAAACGTACGCTAATAATATTATTTTGTGTGTGTAAAAAATGTTAGGGAATTCAAATTTCTCAATGCGATATTTTTTAGACGTCACAATTATATTAAGGATCTCTCTCTCTCTCTCTACTGATGTCACCTTTCTCTCCTCCTGTACTAACGTCATCTCTCTCTCTCTTACTGATTTCACCTTTCTCTCCTCCTGTACTAACGTCATCTCTCTCTCTCTCTCACCTCTCCTCTCTCTCCCTCCTCTCTCTCCTCTCTCTCTCTCTCTCCTCTCTCCCCTCTCTCTCTCTCTCTCTCACTCTCTCTCTCCCTCTCTCTCTCTCTCTGTCGGAAATACTCGGTAGCTAGAATACACCGGATGATCTGCAGGCTGCACCAGAGTGGAGCAAGATTCTCCAGGATAAGATTAAGCGGCTTAACCGCAGCACGAGAAGCTTGCTTTCTGTACTCTGTACGTGTCAACGGAACCTGACACCTTAATAGAGTTACTGTCTACTTCGTCCTTCCGACTCCTACTTGGTTAGGGGCGCCTCGGTGTCACGTGGGCAGCTGGCTACCGGTGTCTTGCTGATAAAACCGCCACACGTTCCATCTGACGATGTATTGTAGTTTCATTGAAAAGCTACTCGGCATTTCGATATTTTGTTCAATATGCTTCACTTTCTGTTCCCGGTGTATTTAAGAAAAACTACTTAAGTCCTTAGGGTTTCAGATTATTTTAGTGGTTTAAAATCATTTGTTTCCTCCGAATGCAGTATTACAAGTGAAGTAGCTGGGTGCATCAAAGTTTGGCCACTGCCCTGACGCTCGAGTAACTGAGAACAATGGCGGTCCTACTGTCTCATCCACCCCAACACACACGCACATACAAGTACACACCCGCACGCACAAAACCCGGAATGTGTAAACTCACTTCTTTGTCACCACCATAAATTGCTTTTCGCATAAATCTTCAACAGTTGATTGCGCCCTCCGTAACTAATACGGTTTTATTCTTTTTAAAGCCAACAACAAACGTAATACTCGCCTCTTTCTTTCATCAGATGTGCGGACTGAACATTGATTTTCTATTAATCTTCTAATAAAAGTCTGGCATCCATAGCGATCCGAGCTTTCAATAATCGTGGAAATGATTAAAAACTCTGTCAAATAACGACTTAGGTTGTAGGTTGTTAAGGATAAAGAACAGGACAAACAAAGGCAGGCTTATTTACTGTCATTACCAGTTTAGGATAAAATACTATTTTGTTAGGGGTAATTATCCACCCCGCACACCGCCAATAGCAGGGGCAGATAATTAATACTTAAAATCGATGTCGAGTAATTCTGCAGCGGAAAGTATTTGTTTTACATTAGTAGTTTACTTTACAATGCAAAGATGCTAACACAATAACTCCTTTTTAATCAATAATTATAACCGCTAGAAGTTTACTCACCTGAAGGGTTTATGTAACAGCAGTTTATGTCACGTGACACAGACGGTTTTTTAATGTAGCGCACGTGCATAGCATCTGCAGCTGGCTTGGAATTTTAAAATGAAGGGCGATTTGTGATTCTCGCGAATTTCGTAGCAATGAGGTTAACGAACATCCCACCCCCGAGTAGACTTGTTCGACCGGTGGGATAGACATTGCGCTCTAGCTAAACTTGGTTTGGCCCCGACTGCCTTCCGCGAGCATCAGCAGTTCGCTTGCTCTTCTCCGATTTATTTATAAAGTGTCACCAGAAGGCGAAGCTGTTCCTCTCTACCAGGGACGGAGACCTTCAAAAGGAACCCGGCTGGACCAGCCCTCACGTAATGGTGTCCGCGCGCTTCGTTTGAGCGTCCGATCTTAGCGCAGCACTGGAGGACATTCAAGCTTCTCACTCGTACTATCTGCCATCAAGGTTGGGAACACGTCGTAATCTAATAAATTCGGCATCAGAAAATCCCCGAAGAAGCCCCCACGCTATCCCACCTGTAGCTAAACCCCTTTCTCAATTTGACAGTAATTATAAATGGCGGCTTTGGGAAAAAAAGATTATTTTAAAATTACTGAAGTCTCTGCGGATCTGTTATCGATGATCTGATCATCTTTGAAAGATTAATCCCCCATATTTAATTATAACTAAGTCTATTTA
This sequence comes from Nautilus pompilius, assembly GCA_018389105.1. Lineage (NCBI taxonomy): Eukaryota > Metazoa > Mollusca > Cephalopoda > Nautilida > Nautilidae > Nautilus > Nautilus pompilius. The sequence goes on along the minus strand of JACATO010001721.1, from coordinate 68,946 downwards.
CACTTTATATTTTCTTTCTTTCTTTTTAGAAACTGGAAGCGGAATTGAACCCTGATGTTAATTTAAATCGGTAGAATTTTCGGGTATGTATCTCACTTTAACTTTCTTTTCATTTGTTTCTAGGGGCCGGACCATATGATATTCAATTTTACTTCGTGTCCGAACTGTTGTCCCGAAGTCTGGAGAGAAAGAGAGAGCGCGTCAAGCGTATCTGTTGACGGCTCTAAATCTGAACACAATCAGGATTTTAATCAATTTAAACTTATCAAAATCGCTGCAAATATAATACGAATTACGGTGTGTGTGTGTGTGTGTGTGTGTGTGTGTGTGGGTGTGGGTGTGTGTGTGGAAAGAAGCTTCAGTCTCGGTCTTGCGTTCTGGAAAACTGGTATTCATTGGTCTATATACTGTAGGTAGTGTAAAAATGCGTAAGTTTTATTTTGTAATAGCAGCAGCGAGAACATACGGAACTAAGCTTTATTTTAGCTTTTTCATATCATAAGTATTAAAAATGTACTCGATAATTTCTTGAACGCCTCCATCATAGACGAAAAACCAATTTACTTGCAATTTTTTTACGCAGTCTCTGTTACTGGTCCCGGTTTAGAACCAAATTAAAGATTTTTTAATGTACTGTTGGTATCTGTATAGGAAGTGGCTGGCCAGAATATTGTTACGTCAGGGAAAGCGATATTAGCGCAGAAAAGATGGAGTTAGAAGGAAAAGATACACGTAAATTCTGACATCATTTGACAGGTAATTTGTCATTAGGATGACTTTTACGCTAAGACAAAAATAAAGTGATTTTAATAAAATATCCTTCCAACGTGATGCCATCAATGTTTAATAAAGCTACAAAAGTGTGTAATTTTACAGTAGGTTTCATAGTAATTGTTTTTAATTGTATTTCCACATTTTACTGTTTCGAGTTGCCTTTCCTTGGTGTTAATCGAGGTACAACAGGCACGGTTTTCTGATGACGTCGATTTCTCTGAAAACTAGAAGAGAAGAGAGAGAGAGAGAGATAGAGAGGAGAGGAGAGAGAGAGAGAGAGAGAGAGAGAGAGCAAAGGAAACAACTGAGAACGCCCTATGATGAATATCTATTTTTCGAACATGGAGTCTCGAAATACTAATACGATATACTACACCCAAAGTATGATATTACACAGTAATAGTAGACAACAGTTTATAAAAGATCGGGCTCTTAAAAATATTTTATCAGACTTTAAAATAAAGAGTCACAAGAACTAGAGAAGGAGAAGAAACTATTGTATTGGTGATCGACCAGGGAGACGACAAGAGGAAAATTTGGCAATTCACTTTCGACCAATCAGGCTGCGACCCTAACATGCTGCTTTCTTTGAGAAAAATATAATTCCTTCTTTTTTTCTATTTTTATTATTATTTTGAGTGCTAAAAATGGTTGTATGCAAATTGTATCTTTCATATAGTGTTTATTCTATTATATTTGTTTCTGTATGTATTTAATGCCTGTCTGTATGACTGCATTTAAAGAGCCTTTTCATCTGAGTCAACCTTAGCGCCAAAGTTTCTCTTTTCCTAAGCTATGTACATTATTTTCCGTTATAATAGTCGTTTTTTTCAGACCGAGGTATTTTCTTACAGAATCAACAGGTTTCAGAGAATAGTAACAGAAACAACCAGGTGCATAAATCGCTCAACAACACCTATTTTGACACACCAGCAATTACTAATACGGCTCAGTCAGGTCTTAAAATTTGCCAGTGAGCATTTACACTGTTAGTGCATAGTCACCACGAAATTATCGTAACTATAGGATTGGATACTGGGTGGAGTTTCACTTTAGAAATGTGGTATTATTCAGTTATTAAGGATTGGAACCTGAGCCACACCTTTTGTATTTTAAATAGCGAAAGAGAATTTGAATCATTTTTTTTTTGAAGATAAGAGACAAATACTGGTTGTTACATTTTGGAAAAAGCGAGTTGTAATATTTAAATTACTAGTTCCGGCTGCTCAGCGACATTCTGCTGTCCATTTCTAATCCTTTTAATGAGTTTCTCAAAATATTATTTATATAATAAAAGTGAATTACAAAGGAGCTCTTGTCTTAGATCATAGTCTGATATTTTGTTCTCATCTATTATCCATTTTCAAATGCAGTTTGCTAAATTGTGTAAATAATAATGACTTTCAATAATCAAAATCGTTATGAAAGAATTGAGAATGATACCTTCGTTTTCTTGACTTGTAATTTTATCTTTTATGTCAATACAGTTCTGCATTGACGTTTAATATGTAAATATAGAATCCTTTTACTACGGAATGAAAGTTAATCACAACTGAATTCAGAGAGTTATTATAGATGATACTATGTCCGAAAAGGTATGCATCACCAGTAGGGTAACTTAGGGTTCAGCTCTTGAACCAATTCTCTTTTTGAAGGATGTGAATGATACTGTTACTTGAATCTCTGACAGTATTTGAAAATTTGCCGATAAATCAAAAATTTATGGATTGCAAATGATATTTAATGATTCCAAATAGATGCCTTAGCATGGGACAAGCTTAAATGGGTTACTGGTATACAATACACAGGAATGCATTAGACAATACATATCTCTTTAAAAACTAAAATGACTATGATGTGTGTCTTAAAGACTTTAGTGTCTTAAATATGCTAAATCATGATTCACTCATTAAAAATTTAAAAAATTCTGGTTCTACTGCGTAAATCATCGGCAAAATCTTATGCAAAGGAGATCGATAGCTTGGAAAAGGTTCAAAGGCGTATTTGCTATGCTGATATCCAATGTACCTCGATGATTTAATCACGAAAAAAGACCAGAGAGGCATTAACTAATTTTAAATATGTTAAACCTTTTCGTGGTAACGTATAAAAATAATTTTTAATTTATTTCTCTTCGAAAGAATGCATGAGGTTTTTTATACGCTGATGAAGTATCGCATACGAAGATTACATACGCATAAAATATAAGAACCATTCTCGATTACACTTTTATTGGTCTCATGATATAAACCTGGAATTTTTGTTTAACAGGCTAATGTTACAGTATTTTCTAATGAAGAATCCAAGTATTTCCTTTCTAGTTTTAAGTTATTTTAAAGAAATCTTAGAATGGTTTAATGAAAACTTGCATAATAGATAGCTAAAACATTTTCAAAGCAAAACTATTACGAACAACTTTTTAGAATTTAGATAATATATGTTATTATTTTAGCAATTTGAAAGTTATAGTTAGGGAAGGCACGAGACAGCAACTACTACTGTGCTACAGTGTAGTGATACTTATCAGAAGTCTCTGTTATCTGTATGACTTATACTAAATGTTGGAAAAATAGGGGGACAGCACTTTAAATCTGACCGAAGAACAGTCTGACTATTGCTTACGTATAAACTTCCCAGACAAAAAGTCAGATACTGAAGTACAAATATAAATTCCCCTAATCTGAAATGTATGAAAATGTAAGTAGCGATATGACATCATCTGGTCCACTAAACTTATAGCAGAATGAATGTTGCATGCTACTATTCAACAAGAATCTTAGAAAACTGAAGAATACCAATTACTTCAAGGAGGCGTGTTAGCGGATACCCAGGCACCCAGCCTGGCCACACCTAGCAACTTGTTCATCACCACAGATTCCTAGATTTTTCTGCAGTGGCAATGTTTATGGAAAACTGGCCCCAACCACAACACATATGCAGTGTTGTGACATGTAACAGAGGATTGCAGTGGCCCAAATCATAGGAACCTTTAACATTAGACAAGACGAACTTGTTTCTAATTTGACAAAGTGCAAGATGTACGCATTACAGACTTCGATAACAAATCACTTATGCACGAATTCTTTTTTTGTGTGTGAAGAACAAAAAACACGCACAACGGTGTTCAGAGAATCCTGACTGGCTAATTGACCAAATTAAAATGGTTTATAGTTCGTCAAATCACGCTTCATATTACTTGCAAAAGATGGAAGGTGCCGATTTAGCGAAGATCTTTTGATGCGCTGAACCACTTGGGCATCGTTCACACTAATCCAGGCTATTGCAGATGGTATCATTGTTTGCAGCACATCTAGCTAGCTTAATTTTGACCCCCTTATCCCAATGCGCTGCCTGAACACCTAAACATATCGTGAAAGACCAAGTACTTTCTGCAATGGTAATTCTGTGTCCGGGTGGGAATGAGATTTTCACGACGCCAACGCCACCATTGTATTGCGCATGGATAGTTTAAAGAAAACGAACGTATCCTTACATATATTTTGTGTCCAGCACAATTTCCCATTCTCCATTCCATGGACCATTTGCGGAATATCGGAATGACGTATCAGAACCCATTCTCAGATATCTTCTCCTCTAGATTTGGACGAATGGTTACAAATATCACGGGATATCTGAAATGCATCCATACCATGATATGCTAAAGTTGTCATTTGGGCCAAAATTACTCTATCTTCCACTATTTAGTCTAATGTCTAAAATTTTTGCCAGGCTGTTTATGCTTTTGACATGAAATAAACAATTATGGCTCGCAAAAAGAACAAAGAAAGCCAAATTCTTCTTATAAAATCCAGTGACGATTACTAAAGCGATGTGGACATATTAACTATTTAGTTTTATCACGTCAAGATGACAAAGTCACATTTAAACACTATTGTTTGTGTAGGTTGAGCAATGGCCAATTATCAGTTAAAATTTTAGTCGAAACAACGTGATACTATTCGAACTCTTGCTTAATAAACGATATTAGAAATTTCCTAAACATCCAAAAACCACAGTGTTGAGAATTATGGGCCTTGCCGATTTTCTTCTCAATTATCGTAAGAGTTAAAGCTGCTTTTCTTAGGAAAACCATTTCTATCCTTTTTTACATTTTCTTTGAAAATCAATCAGTATTTATTTATTTTTCTATTAGGTTGTTACAAAAGTTTTGTCGGTTATTTTTACCTCAACAATTAGACTTCACCTCGTTGCTGAACGTGAAGTTTATTAATCAAAGTAAGTTCCATTACAATCAATACACTTCTGCCAACGAGTTACAAGCGCATTTATACCATTTTGAAAAAAAAAATCTGGACTTCTGGAGTCGATAAACTGTTGGAAGGCAGTTTCAATTGCTGCTTGGTTGGAGAAGGATTTCATACGGAGGAAGCTGTTGAGGTGTTTGAAAAGGTGGTGGTCTGTGGGAAAAAGGTCTGGTGAATAGGCTGGGTGAGGGAGAATTTGGTACCAAAACGGGTTCAGTTTCTGAAGAGTCATTTTTGCAACATGAGGACGAGCATTGTTGTGGAGCAGGATTGGGCCTCTTCGATTCACCAATGCCGTCTGTCGTTGGGAGAGTTTCTGATGAACACAATATTTTATTGACGACAGTACCTTTCAGCTGTGATGGTTTCGCCAGGTTGCAAGAAGTTATAGAGGATGACACCAGTTGCAATCCACCAGACAGTGACTGACCATGGCCTTCTTTGGGTGGATGGAGGCTGTGTTTTGGAAAGTGGTTAGGCGCCTCGTCTCTATCGATCGACTGCGCTGATCGTTTGCGATTGTCGTAAAGGATCCATTTTTCATCACGTAAATATTTGGTCAAGAAATGGGTCGTTTTTGTTTCTTATGACAAGCGAAGAGCAGACCTCCAATCGACGATTTTGTTGTTGTTCATTCAACTCGTGAGGCGCCCACCTGTCAAGCCTTTTCACCTGGCCGATTGTGTCAAGATGCCGGGAAACAGTTGCAGTGCCTACGTCAAGCTCTCCAACAATTTCTCACACTATTTTTCTTGGATCGGCTTCAACCGAGGCTTTCAGACGGTCATCATCACAGCTGGAAGGACGTCTGCTACGTTCCTTATCTTCGAGGCTCACATCTCCTGATCGAAACTTTACAAACCATCGCCGTACTGTGCGCTCATTTGCTGTGTCCTCGCCCAGTGCTCGCTTAATGTCACGAGTTGCCTCGCTCGCTTTGTGGCCCGGTTTAAACTCGTGAAGCAAAATGGCACAAAAACTTCTCTATCCGTGCATCACTCAGAACTCTGAAACAAATATCCATTTTATGAATTTTAAAAAGGTAGGTTTTGCATAATGTCTGCCAAAGCACAGGCTAGAAAAGGGTATATAACTTCTAACGTGCACCTTCACAAGCATGCAAAAGATGGACCCCAAATTAAGATAACATAAAAACCGATAAAACTTTGTAACGACCTGATATCTCGTACAAGTTTAGATTTGTTTGAATTAAGTTTACGTAACAAAATGGCTACTGATCTGTTCATTTGTCTATTTTATATTAGGTTGGTGTCAGGAGGCAGATTTCAGAAAAGGAAAACATCTTAATTGTGCAAGATAATATCCAGTATGTTGAAAAAGAAAAACAGTGAATGGATATGCAAATTATTATTTTTCAAAGTGATGTTTTTGCAATAATTAAAAAAAAACTGTATTAAGTATTTGATGCAAATATTATTTATTTCTTTTAAAATAAATAACCTATATTTTTGGTATGCTTCTCTAAAGAAACGTTTTTGTACAAACTTTAACTCGAAGTAAACTTGGTTTCCATGATGCAAAACAAGTATAATCTAAAGATGCTAATTATGGGAGTGAACATATTTCATATATCGATAGGTTGAGTACTTCAGTCTAAGTAAATGTATTATATTATTTTATATTTGTATATTTTTATAATAATGTAATTGAATCCAAAATATATTGTGATAAAAAATGTCAATAAAACTACTGTTGTTCTTATGCATTGTCACTGTTTAAACTCTGATCTGTATTAACTTGCTAGAAAATTCTAATTCATAGAAAAAAGGTGTAGGAAAATTTTGCATATCAATTTTTAAAACCATTAGAAAGTTTGTTTTCTAACGAACCGATACCCGCTTCCGTTGTTCTAGTAAATGCAGTAACAGAAAAACACAAAACAAAGACGGGGGATTTAACTTTCTAGCGCATCCTTTACTCCTGCTGTTTCAGAAAAAATTATTGCTAGACCTGTTTTTGCAACTCCTGTTCGTTGTTGGTGGCAGTACATCAGTCATGATACATCCGTTTGTGGACGTTCTGGCTGAAAGCCTAAGAACGTCTGTAGCGAACGTCACAAGTAACTGGACGCGCACCTGCCCGAAGAGTTAAGAGCCCACGCTCGCATGTTGACCGGATAATGCGGGATTGGGTGGGGAATACCTGATCTACCGCGGCGGCTTATAGCGTAGAAAAGGACAACTCCCCCAGATTTATTGTTCCAGAATATTACAGAAGAGGGGGCCCTGGCTCCTGACTGGCAGGTTTTCTCAACAATAAGCGATTTTGCAAATCTGCTTATAATTAGACAGAAATATTGTTTGGTAGGCAAATGGAGAGAATTAAACGGAGATGCTTTTCAGCCACATCTCTGCAACAGTCTTTGATCGAAATGAGCGATATTACACAATTCTGTACATGATGAGAGTAGGTTGGAGTCTGTGGGCGTGTTTCTACAGAGAAAGATTGCAAATGATGGCGCTGACTGAGAAAATTTAGGAGATTTATTTGTGCTTGGCTCTTTTGTCTATTTGTAACACGTGGAGAAACGTAAATAACTTGGTACTTAATAGCAGTAGTACATTGCTAGCCGCACCTTATGGTAATATAAAAAAACTAACGACCGATAACTGACCAACTGCCAGTTCCGGATTACCGCGTGGGGTGTGATTGACAGCACGTGACCAGATTAATTGCAGCAGTTATCGGCATTTTTTTGTTAACCACAATTACACTGACAAAAAACACACACACACACACTCGGTCATAATTACATATTTAGGATTCGCAAAACTTAAACAGGACGACAGCTAAAAAGTCAAATTTCCCTACAACGGAAAGAATGTTCAAACTTTGTATCCGTGTATGTCGCGATTAATCGAAATTTCTAGTGGTTATTTTGAAACGGCTTACGTTATATATATAAATTTTGGAAAACTTATCCTCTCCCTCTGAGCCAGAAAATGCTTCTTGTCTGCTCTCTCTGGCGATGGTTAAAAACTAGTTGTCAAAGATTCGCTCTGGAAAGCTTTCCAGAAGATGTAGAAAGACGGCTCCACACGCAATAATCTACTGGGGATGTCGATCGACTCTTCTCATCTGGAGAAACCAAGGGGACCTGAGGCGAAATAAATCCGAAGAATAGTATTGTCACTTTTAGTTATGATTATATAAATAGGTGTAGGAAAATATTCCTTCGGTGATAACAGATACGGCAAAAAAAGGGATAAAAATACGTTATCTTTTAAAAGTTTTCCGTCGAAAGAAGACTCATTCTATGCCAGACGTTAGCAGTGAAAATCTCTGGTTGTTGCTTTTATAGACAACGATTACTGAAGCGCAAGGGAGTTTAATACTTGCTTTGCATCGCATAAGTCCGGTTACTTATGAAACAGAGCTAAAAGTTGCTCCTTTGACGGTAAGATGAAGCGTTGATCAAAATAATATATCAGAAACCTAGCAAACAGCAGTAGCATCAGCCAATATCGCGTGATGGTGCATCCTAACCATCCTTAGCAAGTCGCCAAATACGAGGTTTTGTTCGATGCTAAGGTTTCTGTATAAAATGAGATCAACTTTTACTGGCTGTTAGATGAGCAAAATGCAGATTTATAGAGGAAGAATTTATACAAAAAAAAAGGAAGTTCATTTTTAAAATGTAGATTAAAAGTAAAAGGTTTCTCTTTTTAAATTTTGGCAGCACATTCACGCAATGTACGGCATACATTCATACATAAACATACATACATATGTTGACGATCATAATTATAGACTCCCAAATAAAATATCCTATATTTCATAGATAAGTTAATTTACTGGTGCCTAAAGTTAAAAGTATGCAAGTTTATGACTGTTGGAAAATACACACGTGTAAAAAAAGTTTATTTTCAATGTTTTGTCACAAGAGACTTTTTCCAACACAATATCTACTTTTATGCTCATTTTAAAAGTATGTGCACAATTATGGCCACCAGTGTATATATATATATAGTAGACCTATCAAGACTACAAACCAGTTTGGGACATATGGCAAAATGACTCGAACAAATAGAAAGAAACTAAATCTGATAGACAAACGCAAAAATAAACATTTTGTATTTGACGTGCAGCAGACCATCTTCTGTAGCCAAACAGTTCCTGTTGCATCACATCATCGTTATATAACTACTGCGTTTAATTGATATTAGAACGAGATTTTCTTTTTGTTTTGGCCATTATCTATTCCTTCCAAATCACTTCATTATCTTTGTTGGAGACAAATGCAGAAGCTGTTCAGACCTCACCCACTCGCAGGTGCGCGATTTAAACCACCTCAGCTACTGGAAAAATAACACGGAAAATACGGGAAAGATGCATAATTTCCAAAAAAACAAAAAGAAAACCCACCATCATCACTATTTTAAATTTATTTCTGCATTAAAATACACAACTCAAGTACGAAGATTCAGTAACCATAATCCGAGATCGAGGAATCGCAAACTGATTGATCATCTGATCACTTTTTTTAAAAAAATGACAAATTCCAAAGATAATAAATTTTAATCAAAAGAACGAAGTGCTTTCGGGTCAAGAAGCCTACAAAAGCAGGTAACAGGGCCGTGGATCTCCATCAGTAAATGTTACTAAACTCGCAACCAGGCACATCCAATTTCGGCCGAGAAATCCGCCATTGGACGATTAACTGAGAGAAAATCTAAACGTTGTACTACGATGTTGAGAGAAAATAAGGCGTAACCCAGATAGCTACCGATAAACCGAGCCGGTTTCTACCTGGATTCGAACCTGCTGTCCCCTGTCATAGCAGTCTACGAATGTACATACAAGTCTACCACGGCACACACAGTAATAGTTCTAAAAATTACATCTATAATACTTTTAAAATCTAAGACAAAAGCAAAACATCTTTTCAAATGAACAGAATATTTAAAAAAATAATTATGACTTTTTGATGTCAAAATTATTAAAACATTTTTCTGAATAATTTATTGTTGCTTTTTCCCAAGGAAGGATGGTTGGTACAAATTGTCACAAATAGCATGAAAAAGAGACAAACTGAATTTAGGTAGGAAGCAAACTATGCAACTGTTTATTGTTATTGATTACTAGGTATAAAATTTTTAAGTTACGTTATTTACAATAATTACATTTTTTTAGTTTTACTTTTTTGGATTTATTTCAGAAGTAAATTTACTAAAATGGTAAAGATCAATTTTTCAGTCAAGGGTTTCATGATTATAATAATAAACAAATCTATACCGGACTTTAACTTTAAAAATATATATATTTGGAAAATGGGTACAAAACTACAATAACTATTCTTGAATATCACAAATACAAAAATACTGAAATTCTCTTCTAGATTTAGAATGCAAGACTACTGCACGTGTTTTCTAGGTTGACGATACACGACTGCAATATCTATTATTAGAGATTCAGATTATAAATCGACTGAACATGATTTCCAGATGGACAATACAAAACTGCAAAACCTATTCTTGGAAATTGCAAATACAAAGCTACTACTTACTTACTTATTCTTGAAGATTGTGAATGCAAAACTGCTCCATGCATTTTCAAAATAAATAATACAAAACAACAGTAACTATTTTGAACATAGTAAATTTAAAAAAAACAAAAAAAGCTACTGCAAGTATTTTCAAGATTTACAAAACAAAATACAATACGAATTAATAGTTTGCGAACGCAAAACTATTGTATGTATTCTCCATATTTTTAATACAAAACTAAATTGTATATTCTTTTAAATTGCCAATGTAAAATCACTATGCTCTATCCAAATTGACATTACAAAACTACAAAACCTATTCTTGGAGATTGCGAATACAAAACTAGTGTACATGATCTGAAGATTAATAGAATACCTTTTCTTGGAATTTTATACACAAAACAACTGAATATGTTTTCCAAAAATTTGCAATTAAAAACAACAAACCCAGTTCTTGGTGATACGTGTTCTCCAGACTGACAATACGAAAGTACAATACATACTCTTAGATATAGAGAATCCAAAACCACTGTATATGTACTAAAGATTTAGAATACAAAACTGCTATTCATATATTTGTGATTTAAAATACAAAGCTGCTTGCTATACGTGTCCTTTAGATTTAAAATGCAAAGCTACAATACCTATTCTTGGAGATTGTGAATGGAAAATTAGTGAACATATTACTATATTTAAAATATACAGCTACAAATTCAATTTTTAAATAGTACGAATTAAAACAAAAACAGTTACGTATTCTCCTGATTGACAATACGAAACTGCTGTACGTGTTTTCCAGATTGACAATAGAAAGCTATATTGCATACTCTTAGAAATTGTGAAGACAAAACCACTACTGCATAAGTTTTTGAATTTAAGTATTTTTATTTGTTTAGTTGAGTGTAGTTCATGATGTTCAGAAATATTATTTGAATTTTCAAATTTTCAAAATAAATTTAAACTGTCTTTATCTTAGCATCTATAAGTTATATGTACTTTTAATTTATTAAAAACATTAATGTGCATAATTAAATTCTTTCTTTACGAAAAAATGCCCTCTCTGTCATATGGCATTGTTGCTTGAGTGTTTATTTTAAATATATATAATTAATTCTTAGCAATATGCAAACCTAAAAAAAGATATTATTTTCATCCATGTAGAATAGGTTTGATTTGAATTAGCAGTGCCAATCTGTTGTTTAGGCAATAGCACCATGTGATATTTTACTATTTTAACTGATAGCAAGAGCCATACATTAGAGAAATCTAGCTTACAAATAAAGGAAATGAACAAGTAATAGATTAAAAAGATCTTAATCATTTGGGTTTTCATCTATTTTATTAAAGTACTTTAATTTATTCATTATTATTACATCAGCTAATATGACAATACAGTACAAAATACTAACAAAGATGATACAATTTATTTAATTTTAAAATATGTAATTGTAATACTTTATTACAATGATAGATATTAACGATAATGTAATAATACACGTAATGTTAAATTAGCGTAAGATTAATAGGACATTACAGTACTAAATTTTGGTTTCATAACTTTATTTTTGTGATATCTCCGAGTTAGACATGTCTGGATGAACCAGAAATATTAAAAAAAGACTTATTTAAAATCTTGAGAGATCTTTGACAGGATAATGGAACTAAATAGAAGCGATGTTTAACCGCTGTTATATCTATTATGCAAGCGTCTCCGCCTTCCTAGATGGTTTGTGAACACTGTGGTCAAGGGTACAGAATAACAATCAGTCGATAAACAGCATGTAGTCAGATTTTAAGTGAACAATCTAAGCACTAATTTATGTAGAATCATTTGAAGACCCAACCAATTTATTTTTCGGTTTTCAAATTGCCAAAAGAATCATTCTAATTATTACTTTGAATGAGCAAATATTTGATAATCCTTTAGCAAGGTTTTTTTTAAGTAATCCCTTCATTAAAATCTAAAATACAGGACAAGTTTAATTACAGCTTTGGACAAGTCTGAATTATACTTCCTTCTACCTATTATATTATCGTCCAAGAATGATTAGAGCCTTTAAAAGTAAGACCGGTGTACAAATTACTACCGTGTCACGTTGATGACATAAATGAACTGGGATGAAATTACTGCTTACGTCATGCGTTGTTTTCTGCGTCATACACGGCATGTGATAGGCGTGTTTACATTGATTTTGACGCTAATTGTGGGTTTTATTCCGTGTCACCAGGGTGCACCGCTCGTATCTCTGCAAAAGCGCTGCCAGCCTGATGGAAGCTCTGAAACTTTAAAACATTTACAGCAAAAAACAAGAACAACGAAAACATTGACACGAAAATTTCAAACATAACTAAAGATTAATATTTCCACAAAGACATCGCTTTATTAAGTATCTTTTTCTTTTGCACATAATCCGCAAACAGTAAATTAATAACTATTAATTCTGTCTCCTTGCCGCTTGTCTTCTGGTACCAAAAGTATCTCTAGATATTCTTTTCTATCATCGCTCAAGTCTAGTCTCTAAATAGGACATTGAAAAGAAAAAAAAGCGCTTGGGTATTCTGGTTTATCCTTACTGATAATATATGAACTGAAAACAAATAGCAGACAAAGTAAAGAACTAACAAACATTAAAATAAACAAACTTTGACGACTGCTGCAGCTTTGCCATACTGTGTCTAACTTTACTGCTAATGACTTTGTTGACAGACCTGATTCTGGTCACGTGTGACGCAAAACCGGCTGAGCTGCACGTGAGTCCAATTTAAGCTACTTTTGGACAGCAAATCAGATTTCCAGCCAAGTTTTATCAGCCTGTTTCTGAACACGAGCCTTGTCCTTGGCGAAGAGGTCATGCATTTTGTTCCCCTATCCGCCATTACCTTTTGAGCCGCATCCCATTTTTTATCGGTTAATTACGGATGCCCAGTCCTGACTGGCCAATCAGCATCCCCTGGTCAACGTCTACCTCAAACCTCTTGTTTTATCAGATGACCCACCTGTCAGTGCTTTCCTCTAAAAGGCCTAGGCATTAGATTGAAACGATTAATCTGAATTAAACTGTCGCCTTCTCGCAGAAAACAGCTTTCCTTTACTCGTAACAACGTTAGCTTCAATCTGCTTTTTACTATCGAAAAATAATAATAGTACAAGAGACCAAGCATTTAGAACATCCAGAAAGATAAAGAAAAAAAAATATATATATAAGAGCATGCTTTGGTAAAAAATGATAAGCAATGATTTAAGATATTCAAAAAATGAATATACCTATGATCAAAGATGCTTTTTCTACCTATAATGTGTTCTATTAAATTGGTGATATTTTTATTATTATTTAAGATAAAGAGAAGGAACAGCTGTTGTTTTGGAGAACAAATGTTTCCTGTTTCTCCAAGGCCTTTGACAGAGCGATTTCTGCCGATTTTCAAATAGTAATTGGACAATTTCACATAACCTTTTAACATAAAAGTCTCATCTGTTGAAAAACATATGGTTTAGACTTTAGCGAATTGCCTCTTATTAACGTTTAGTAAATATACCATTTAATACACAATTTTGTCAAAATTAAAACCTAATTATGATTTATCTACTGCAGTGTAATCTTTAACATAAACCGCATCTTTGTGTGAAATAATGATGGAAAAGACTGAAAAATTAGGTCACACTGCCCATAATTTTATTGAAATTTAAAATTAATATAACAAAATAAAAAAAAACACATAAATATAAGAAGTTAAAATGATGATACAGTTTTAATTTTAACTTTTAACATCTAGGCAAAACTCGAGTAAAAACAGGTGAAAAAATGGTTTGTTCATTAAATGTGCACTATGTGGCCACGAGAATCGAAAACTAATTTTTTTATATAGCAAGTTAAATAAAAAAAGTTAATACACTTTTAAATAGTGATTTATAACAGAGTTACGTAAGACATTGCACATCCAGTTATTTTGCATAATTTTATACCAACAAACAAACAAACAAACAGATGCAAAGGAAACACAAATCACTCTTTCAGTTTAAGACGAGATGAGCATGAAGGAGTAAATGATCATTTTCATACGTGTTGGCGTTTACCCTGTCCGGAACTATAGCCGGACAGGGAACAGTAGCGTTTGACACCGAAAACCATAACCAGCACGAATGTGCCCGGTGTATACCAACTTTGGTCGATTTAACAAAAGTCCCCACTGGAAATGTTTATTTATAAAAATGCAGAAGGAAGGCGGAAAGCGAGGAATAAATCCTGACAAGTAGCTGATAAGGTGAAAACTTGCCAGAGGAAGACATACCAAACTGAGCCGTATCCGAACTCAGGATTTCAACAGTTACAGTTTACCACCAGACCGCCCACACCAGCTATCTTCCATATTAAATACTTTCTAAATATTATTTGTTTTTTTTATAGTAGTGATTAACGATGAGATAAACCTGGTTTATTGTCCAGTATGTTATAGCGTGGTACTGACGATGTCCAAGGAGTAACGCAGCTGGAGAAAGCAGAGAGCGTTCTTCAAAATGGTAGAATAGAAAATACTTATGATATCGTTTGTGAAAAAGCAAATGGAGTAGAGCGCTTTCCGGAACTGGGCCACGAACAAGAGGCTGACATCGCATCTGTGACCTCTCCAGGCTATTTCATCAAAGTAACTAAGTATAACGTTAACTTTTTCTTGGGGACTTTTAAATAATAAACTGAAAGAACGCTGTGACAAATGGTGACTATGATCCCACTGCTCTTCAAATCTGTATTACATAGCACAGGTTGGGCCATAGGGGCTGTGTGTGTGACACAGTACCTTTCTCGTTATTACAACCCTTTGTAGTGACAAATCGGTACATCTCTCCAACCCCACGTGTTCTGTATTACGAGTGTGTGGACAAAATATACAGCCAGCGTAACACAATTATTAACCAGTGCTTCTAGGCTGGAATATCAGTAAGGTGAAGAATGACGTGGGTTTTGACATTCCCTGCACATAATTTGCGATAACATTACGTACACCAGGTTAGGAAAACCCCACATGGCTCCAAATGTGAACAGTAGTAGGGTGCAAATGCTTCTAAGTTGGTATACAGAGGGTTAAAACGTTTTTTAAACTTCTTATCTACTTGCACTGACGTTTACGTTTGTTGCCAGCTGTCCTAGAGTTGTATAAATTATCTTGAAACAGGAAGATTTAAAGTTTCAGGAATAATAGGTTAAGATAAGCACTTATCAGGACAAAGGAAATAGATGACAGGGAGATATCGTGAAGTAGTCTAACTTAAATATGTACCCAGCACGACACTGACAAGGTCAAGGTTTTAGTTAAGATATCTGCAGCGATAGTAGGCGAGGAAGAAGAGCACTGCACTTTGCGTTAAAAAAACAAACAAAACAGAATGACGTATAATCATGAAAGGTAATATTCTTAGTTTAGTTTTTATATTAAAATCAACAAATTCTTTACCGAAATAATATTTTATTTAAAGATAAACTCTTTCGATAGGGGCTGTTTCTTCCCGTCGACAGTATTTCTATACACGTAAGCTGATGGCCAACTACCATAATAATAAGATTTCCGACCATCTCATCAGCATAATATGCATCTTTATTTCTTGTAATCATTGTATATTTCACTGTAATATTACTGAGTCTCCTATATAAAGCTGCACTGCCAGGATTGAGGACCTAAGACCGGGTCTGAACTACCTCCCTAGCAAGTTCGCTTCCCGCTCTTCTTCAACACCCGGTCGCGAGAGTTTTTCCTGGGTACTCCAGTTCCATCCCACATTTAAAAACGAATAGTTTTAGCAGGGGTTCCTTTCCCGGAGTCGTCGGAAGTGTCGGGCCCCACATGGCGCTTTTTGTGGCGGTCGACCGCGGAATTACGGCCGTTCGCCAGGCTTATCTCCCTTGTAGGTGTCGACGTACGAACAAAAAAGAAAGACAAAGGTAGCGAGATTAAAAACAAAATCACAATTAAGAGCAAAATCTAACTTTAGTCCCTTCGTTGCTTAGTTAAGTTTCTGGCTGGAAAGTTTCAATTATCCACCAAAAATTGAAAGTAGGAATTTGTCGGGGTTCTCAAAGACGCGAGGGTCGCTTGTGGC
The DNA here is from genome assembly GCA_018389105.1 of Nautilus pompilius. Lineage (NCBI taxonomy): Eukaryota > Metazoa > Mollusca > Cephalopoda > Nautilida > Nautilidae > Nautilus > Nautilus pompilius. The sequence goes on along the minus strand of JACATO010001721.1, from coordinate 52,307 downwards.
AATAACGGAGAAAGATGTGCGGTAAATCTGCTTCCGGCAATAACGGAGAAAGATGTGCGGTAAATCTGCTTCCGGCAATAACGGAGAAAGATGTGCGGTAAATCTGCTTCCGGCAATAACGGAGAAAGATGTGCGGTAAATCTGCTTCCGGCATCAAACAGCAATAAATTTCAAAACGGACATATTCGCTTTCAACATGGTAAGGGTTAAATCCAAAAGCGATCTACTGTATATTAATTACAAAACTTGAATGAACAAAGATACACAAGAATCCCTATCCACACAGTTATAATGAATAGAGGTTCGGAAGTGAATCTGGCAAAATATAATAAAATTTTCTTTTCTCTTAGCTTTTCCTTCTAATTAATCAGATTGTTCATCTACAGGTGTTAACTCTCTCCTTTATTTCAAAATTATTTTCAAATGATCAAATATCAATTATCTCCGTCTTTTGAACCTTTAAAACTCCAATTTTTCAAATATATAATAAAAGTAATATCATTCCTTTATATTTCCGTCGGACTATTTGCTTATAAAACTCCATTTATAAATATTACTTCCCTATTTTCGATAACCGAACCCCCGCTAAGTAACCATGTTATCAGTTTTTCGTTGTTGGGTAAGAAATGCGTTGATCGGAGAAGTTAATTCACAAATAAAGTTAGCTGCCGTCTATGGCAAAGGAATTTAAATATATTCTCCAGGGATATTAGAATTTAACATCATGTATTTAAATACAGCTGTGAATATATATATATATATATAGAGTAATCAGAATTTAGAGAAAACGATGCATTAGTTAGTTTTTTTTTAGCCAAATTGGCCATGGGCTTCATACAGCGTGTTAATGGTTGAATGGCGTCAGGGCATCACCAGCAGCCTGCTGAGTAAAATCACGAGATAATTGGCATAATCGATATTGGGACCTGACGAAACCTCAGGGCTTTATGCAACAGGCGCATTATCTGAGCATGCTTGAAACGAGACATCTGAATTAGCACGTCCAGTATCGTTTGCATTTCTGATTGAAAGTAAACGGATTCTGTGAAGGAAAATCCCTGAGCTATATGCGTCTACAAGAGATGCTCCCCGACTATAAGATCTTGGAGACGTGGCTGACCAGTCTGTTGCGGTAATGTTCTTGACCACAAGAAATACAGGAAAGACCCTAACCTTGTGTATCCCGTTGTTCTCGTGCTGAAATAGAATCTTGGTGCCAATGTTAAACAAGATACAAGACTATTGGTCTTACAGTCTCATCCGGGTGCCTTTGACCTGTCAGGCAACTATGAGCAGTGACCAGAGAGAGAGAGAGGCGAATTCTTCTACCAATCATTTCGAAAGTGACCTACTGCAAGGAGTTTCTGATCAAGTAACGTGTGTCTGCAGACACCGTTGTGAATTTAACTATAAAGCTGATGTCATTTACAGCATAGCACCACAGCTGTATACGCATAAAAAGGATGAATTTCCAAATTGATGTTTTAGCACACCATGTCATTTTTTAGAGCAGGCAGTCATCTGATATCAGATGAAAGCGTGTGCTGTCAGTACGTGTTTTTTCCTCATCTCCTAAGTTAGATTTTCCTTCTCTCACTCGACAATATCTGATGGTCATGTACACTTTAGTCACTCATAATAATTTTCATAAAACTTAACCAAAACTCCAATATTCCTATATTTCTGTGCTCAGTATATATTGCATGATCAGATAATAATAAGTAAAATACTCATTGAATGTATATCACTCAATGCTGGTTAAAATCTGTACTGGAGTCGAGGAAAAATTTGCAAAGCAACACCAGTTTCGATCTTTGTTCCTTTAAATCCCTTTGATATAAAAGACGAAAAGTTACCTTTATTTTATCTTTAATGAGTCACAAAAGAGAAAAGAACAGCCTTACATGGTATTTTCATGACATTAAATATGAAAGATATTAAATATCGTGCAAATACCACGTAATAATGATTCTTTGGTTCTTCGAGACAGTAAATAAAGTAACGAGAAAATGAATTTTTCGCGGGTGACTGATTCATTAAGAAAACAGTGAAAATGTATAATAAAAGTTCCTTTATTTCAGCTTTGGTCTAATACACTAGTAAGCATGCGAAACAAACATAAGAACCGTTAGGGTAAAGAGGGGTTGCTGAGCCTCGGAACCAAAGCGAGTTCAGCACAGCTGAAAGCCAATCGAAGGTCGCGTAGAAAAATGAATTTGAGAATTTAAGAGGCCCTGATTGGTAGAAAAGAAGAGCAAACACGAAATGGTAGTGTGGTGATGCGGCCCGTCTTTTCTCAAGAGGGGCTTCAATAGATACGTAAATAAATAAATAAATAAATAAATGAACAAGTAAAATAATCTGACAATGTTTCTTTCCAGAAAGCGCGTGTAGAGGGTCAGGGTCGAAGCTACTTGAAAACTGCCACGTCGCCATCGAGATCTACGCCCAAGACCCGGCCGTTGTCGTCCAGCTTTAGCTCACACGTCCCGATATCATGCAAGGGATCCTTGTTCTTCTGCGTGCCTTCAATCGTAACACCTCTGGGATCTTCGTCCTCTTGCTGGATGAGGTACCGGAAGGAGTTTGGCGACACCTGTCTGTGCTGGCGCATGATCTGGAATTCTTTAAAACCTGCAAAAATAGGAAGGTATGCAGGATTAGCGAGGGGGTTAGAAGGCGCGCCAGTCGCTTCTTCCCGCCGTACTTAGGGCTTTTCGCATTTACCCAGTTTCCGCGCCTTTAGTGCAGTTCTGTTCTAACACTGACGTCACACACACACACACACACGAGATGCTTCTAAACTACGCTATTCTGCGCCCGGGGGGGGGGGCGGCTGCCGACCCCTCGTTAGGCGACTGCGCCTATGTCTGTAGTCGTTGGCTCATTGTAGCTTCACGGTTGATGATGGTGTTCTGGCCGTGACCTTCGTGCGGAAGCGTTTGGTTCATGTGCTTTAGTATACAAGATGCCCCTCCCCCCTGATAACCGCATTATGATGATATAATTTTTAACCAACTGAGTACAAAACAACTTAATCAAAATTAAACTAAAGAAGAAGAAAAAAACACGAACAAATGTGTTTGTGAAGCGTTCACGGATAACCACGTGACGGTTTAATTGCGGAAGTGGAGGCAGCCATTTTAGTTTTCAGTCGGGTGACTTATTAATGAGAGGATTTGTTAACCTTAATTGCGAAAAGATTTTCTGTAATATTTGGAACCGTCACTGGAATACAGACGTGACTTATCCTAAACACCAGCGACGTTAAATGTAAAAAAACGACACACACATTGAATGTGTCTTGTTTGTTTGACTTTGCAAACAGTACAAAAATCTCTCTTTCAGTTTAACGTTAATCGCTTTGAAACTATAAAAAAGTCTTTTTTTCTGATGCTCTCTACAAAAAACGGAACCCATATTGTGCCAAGTTTTAAATAATAATGCCATTTAGTGAAGTGCCGAGCTTTTGGAGAAGGGCACTAATCAGTCAGACAGAATCTATAAATTCATTGTTTAGATGTCATATACTAGTCTAGCAGCAAAGTCTGCTAAAGGATACAAAGACAGGGGCACCTTCGAGGTCTAGGGACATCTAACAGTGGTAAGCTGGAATGGGATAGGTAGGGGGTATTGGCCTTGGTGACCAAGCCAATTACCTAGGTACGGTTGGGGTTCTTGACTAGTGATCAACCGGAAGACGATCAAGAGTTATCCGCGAAACTTCCACCGCTAGTACTAGGAAAACCCTCGCTACTAGAACTTTTTAAACATTTTTAGATGCGGGGTGGGGAATTGGAGTATCCGGAAAAGCAGACTTCAAGGAAAAACAAAATCCTCATTACTCAGTCAAATTTTAATGTCTCAAAAATACGAAAAAAAAAAAAAAATTAAGGAAAAATACAAAAAACCTGGAAAAAGTGAAAGTCGGTGCTTTTGGTAGAAAACCGAAGCATTGCTAGTTACCTTGCTTCTGGCTGACGTCTATAGTCTTCCACTTTTCCGGAAGCAAGTTGTCCATTAGACTTTCCATATTTGCAGTTAATTCAGTACAAACCTACGAAAATATAAAGGCAAAAAGTAAATAAATCACTGAAAGAAAATAAGGTGCGTATATAGACTTTGTTTCGCGACATAAAATGAGATGGCGCTCATATCGCTATTAAGAGAAGCACGGGACTGTAACGTACCTATGCAAATTTTATTTGTACCCCTCAATATCAGGTTAAGATGAATTCTACTCTGAGTCAGTAAATTCGAGATTGCATAAAGACCATGGAAATTTAAAAAGCAAATAAATATGTTTAAAATGATTTTATTTTTTAAAAAAATAAACGAATTATTTGATTAGGTTCAATCTAAACACACTGCCATGTCTGTACAATAAAGGCAACCTCTGTAAGAGACTGTAGTGCTGCGGTTAGCCACTAGAGGACGTTGACAACTCTGCGCCACAAAAGGCCGGCCACTTCCCACTCGGGCAAGGAAATCCTTGCTAGAACTCTTCATTTATAGATGTGGGTAAAAACCGGAGGAAAAAACACACGAAATGCCAGTGAAAACTCCATGGTAAGGAGGTGCGCCAGCCTCGACTGCGGACTGACCTCAGGCAACCAGTAGACCGCCTAAACGTGTTTAGTTGGAGTTAGGAGCTTATAATAATTCACATATTATTAGCACAATATTTATCTAGTATAATTTATTGGGCTTAACATAGCAATTACTCACATTCAGAGAATAGCCAGTGTACTGCAAAAAGAAAAAAAAAATGTTAAGGAATACCCAGATTGTTAATAGATGTCAAATGTTGATAAGCAACATGATAAAACCACGAGCACACATTAAACAACATCTCAGGGTTGCAGCCCCTCATTTAACCAAACCGTGAGTGCCGGCGAGGCTGATCGTTTGACCAATGAATACTTGAAGACACGACACTTGGTCGGACTCGTTTGAGCAAGACCGTTACTAAGGAGAAGTATCATAGCGTCATTTGGGATCTACAACAATGAAGACCTAGAATATATTTTTAAAAACCTTTCTTCAGCTTCCAGTGGCCAGGTCATCGCGGCAGTCGTGATGCCTTTCACGACTGGTCATCAGGACTTTCTCTTTTCACACGACCGGGTGTCACATCCCCTAAGACCTACCTGTTCGGATATTCTAAGGGAGCGAAGCGTATAAAGGATCGCACAGATCCGACGCATTTCTCTACTCTTATATCAATGCAGCGCCATCACCGTACCACGGACCTGGACGCGACTCGAGCGCGGAATGAGAAAGTGACTCGTTGAGGTTATTAACGGAAATAGCCGACACAGTAAAAGCTGGGGAGCTCGCCCACCCCACTTAGGTCACTGATTAAATCCACTTAATTCTGCCAAACTGAAGCAACTTACCTCATTTAATACATTTTGCATTATTACGTATTTCCCCAATGCCAGAATTTTAATACTGTAATGAAACTTTCTCTTTTTTTGCGTATTATAATGGTGATTCCATTTTTGAGAGAAATTCGAAACGTCAGTAAACAGACTAATTACCACTTTGGCAGAGTCGCGACTGGACTTTTACCAGAGACTTCTGTTATTTTAAAGCTATTTCCACCGAGGTAACCCTGGTTACTTGTTAAGCCCCTGAGGCTGGTGCCACGGAGGAGACGAGGAAGGATTTCTCTAGATGTAAGAAGACGGTGAACATCAACGTGGATGGAACAATTCGCACCGCTGATGCAAACAGTTTAGAACAATGATATGTGTTTCCTTGGGGAGGTGAACGAGTGTAATTCGAGATAACGGCCGTATAGCAGTCGGCGTCTAACTGTTCCCGGAACAACTTTACCTGACCCGAGCATCGCTCGTTCCTCTTATATACGCGATGCTCGGAGCGCGTGGCATCCAGCGCGAGAGATGGGGGCCGACGTCAGCGGATAGTGGGTTAAAGACATGCGGGGAAGTAAACCGTGCCAGCGGGAATACAACCGCAGCCGCTGAAATAACGAGACGAACGCACTTCCGCCTGAAGTCATCATCCATCGGCAGAGCCGGTCGGAGCCCATGTGGAGCCCAAGGCGAACCTCATCACTGGCGCCCCCCTAAAACCCAACACACCCCTACCTTGAAAAATTGCGCAAACAAAGGGCGTAGAGAAACAGATGGCATTTAATTGCAGCAATAAAACTAGTAACATGCAAAGCGCACACGAATATAGTATTAACGCACAGTATAACAACGATAAAGTGTCCAAACTAGTGCTAATCATCGAAACAAAAATAAAGATAGATTTGGCTTGCTAAAGAGGAGCCCCGCCCAGTAGATGGCGCCCTAGGCGACCGCCTACAATCCGCTGTCGGGCCAGAGCGAGCAGCTTACACGACTGGCGAGTCCTCAGCCATATTTCAGACACCGGATGCTGTTCGTTAAAAAAAAACAACAAAACAAACACACACAGATTGGTCTTTGTGCAACGTTGCCAATAGAAACGGAATATTAGTGGTTAAACTAAAGCTGGACAAGCTATTGAAATAACACAAACAACAACAACAACAAAAGGAACGTACTGTTTGGTGCCGTTGATGAAATGTTAATGAGACCTGGGTGGGGGACTTTTCCTTCTATGGCAATAATGAAAAGGAAATAACCACACCCAGTACAGATGCCACCCCACCCTTGTAGTCCAAATTTAGTCCAAGCTAATAAATGATGGCCTTTCAGACAAAACCTCCCGCTTAAAAAAAAGAGACAGATTAGTACGGTAAACATGTAATTATTATAGATTTTAACCGATTAATTTTTTTAGTAGCCAAGTTAATTCATTAGTTTCTTCTTCCCCATCAATATAATATTTGGAGTTTTCAAGTTTTACTGGAAAAGATAGGGAATTTACTAGAAAACCCCTAAAACTTTGTTGTTCAAGAAATGTTATTTAACAGAGTACATATAAAACGATTGACACAGGTTCGTCTATTTCTCTCCCTTTTCTAAAAGCTGCTTTATCCTTATTTAAATCAAGCTTAACGGGATCTTAACTCTGGACTGAGATTCGCGTTACTTCCCCTTTTACGACTGGCACAGAAAACAGCGTTTCTCGCTTTGGCGGAATTTTTTTATTAAATCTAAAATAACAATCGATGTGGTGTGAATCGAGCAATTTTCCTACTCGATATCTGCTTAAAGCTGACAGATACCATGGCAGCAAAGTCAGGCGTCGGACTTTGTTGACGACGGCTTCTTAATAGCGGCTTCAACATGTCGCGAGGTCTCGTTAAAAATGGAAAGCAAAAATTTAGAGGAGCCTTACCGCGATTAAAATTACAAATGCCCATGTTTACTTATTATCTTAAAATCCTGTGCCGCAAAAACAAAAAACAACCACCAGACGGCGCTGCCTTTTAGTTGTTGGACAGCCACCGCGCACCAAGATCCGACGACGCTTTGCTGAACTGCAAGAAGCGACATAAAAGTCGCCTCTCGCAAGCGAACTAATAAATACGCTCACTGACATCACCGGCCGTACAGTATCTTTTAAAAAGGCATTTTAACAGTAAAACGCTGGTTATCTCCCCGTTTTTCGTGGTCTCTGAGAGAATAAAAAGTCAGAACAGCGGTTAGCAAGATATTAGTCTCATACGTTTATTTTTCTTCTTCTTCACTGATAGAAGCTGTTGCTGTTTTTTTTATAATTCTGATGTATTAAACAACATTTAAATATTTACATCGTGTCGCGCACACCCATTCTCGAATGTATGCGTGACGCTCGACCAAACTTCATATTTACCGAGACAGTAAAGACAGTTAAAGTTCACCTCTATACGAAGTTTACTAATATATACATCAAGCTCGTGATTTTATCTAATGTATAAAACAACAAACAAACAAACAGCTATTTGGAATTCGTACGACTGAAATCTTAATATAACTTTTCACAGTCGGTTTCCCTTTCTAACTAACAAACAGTTAAGATCTGTTCTCTCTTGGCCACAGCTGGAACTGCGAGTATTCGGCGCCTCCCTCTATATCTGCTATCTATACCTATTACGCAGTCGTGTACAGCAGACAGACACTTCTGGAAAACAACAACAGAGAATTATAAAGCTGCAAGTTTCTCAGATGCTTTACCCCTGGTGAACGGGGACGAGTTTAATGCAGTCCAGGTTTTTCAGACTCCTTAATACGTATCAAATGTCAACGATGTGGTAGATATAATCAGCGCGAAGTAACTGATCACGCCCGGGATTATACCGATTACGGCTGAAAGTAATGCATGAGCGATAATTACAAGAGGAACCATACCTTTAATATTTTTAATGATAAATGAAAGATGTGAAGTTTTTTTTTTTTTTCATTATAATTAGCTTCAACGAGATGCAATCGCTGTACACGAGTTTCCATATTTCCACCAATACTCTCGAGATTGGTCAGGTCTCGGCGGTAGCACAACAGGTCACCTGTTCATGAAATCCTAGAAATTTTCGCTCTGCTTACCTCGTTCAACTTCCGTGGCCAGATAATTCAGAAGAAACTATACCCACCACATGTCTCTTTCTTAGCCCCATCTCATTCCTACGCCATCTGTATATGAGGTCTTATCGATTAGAAAACATAATTGATCCTTAGTTTCTCAGCAATTGAGATAATTTTTTTTTAAGTGTAAGGTTGTTTCCTAGGCCACTTGATTAGTACATTTAACAAAAATGTATAAATAATTATTGTTTTAAGTACAGGGAAGTACTTTATAAAAACTATTCATAAAATGGTGCAAAACCCCATGTTTGTGTCATCCGGCTCCGGTCAAATGTGATGCCATCGAAACACAAGAACAGACAGGCGATAGAAGTGTACTTCCATTGGGAATATCTGTCTATAAATTCAATAGTCAAATATTATTAGACGCCCTCGACAATGAATCACAAATAAAGCCCTAATGTGACAGCCAGACCTCAAGCATAAATATGCCAATTAATTTTTACAAGAGCATTACTTTCATTTAGTGACAATATAAACGAGGCGAATAAGCACTAAATTTGATATGAACACGGCGTAAACGTCGTGTTGATTGCATCTGGGTTTCGAGTTTAAATCATAAGAACAAAGTAGAGAAGTGAGACCTGTCTTTTATTTCCAATTTGCAGAGTTTTGGTGGTTTGGGAAAATGCCAACGGTATCGACGTTGTTACGTTTACCACGAGGATATAATGATTTACGGTCTGAGTTTATAGTCCGTTAGAAATAAATATATTTCACAAAGGAACACCGCACACGCCCACGATCAATGATGCGCTTATAAGGGGAGATTTATATAATCTTATGCCAATTTTAAAATTCTTGTATGAAATCGCTTTAATTATTCTTAATAAAAGGGCGTCTTTTCCTGTCATCTCCTCTTTGTGATTTGTGAGAGAAATGTGAAACAGATGGGTGCGGGCGGGCCGTAGACAAACCTCTCTTCTATGCAGCGTCAGTAAATAAGATTTTTAAATATATAACAATGCCGACTATTTCTAGAATCAGGTGTTTTCATTGTATTTAACAAGAATAGGGAACATCGACAAATAGTACAGGTGAAAAACCACTGCCACTTTTAGAAAAGCGGTCAGAATGAAATCTGTCAAATCATTATGATTTAAATGCAAATATAGTTAGGTGTTTTGGTGTTTGCATAAATGTTTAAAGCTAATTAGCGTCTAACCCCTTATTACGATTAAATCAAATCTACAACTTTATATGTACAAAGAAAAGGATGGAGGCGTTAAAAGTAGGACAACCAGCCCCACCTTCTGGCACAATCGGCCTCTTGTGCGGGCCGGGTGGTCACAAGGAAACTTCCAGGTAATCTTTGTCGCGAGTTGTGCTAAGAATTTGACCATTGACTTCAGGTGTGTGTACAGAAAAAGGAAAACGAGATGGTATCTGATACGTGACAATCAGCCGCGGTGTTTATTTTTGTTTTACTGTGTCCAACCTTTGCTGAGTGACACAGACCCGGAGGTCAGTGGGGGCGGTGTACAGATGATTAAATAAGACCGACAGGACCAGTCTGATTGATTGTGTAGCAACTACTTCGTGGATTTATGTTAAACGATCTTAAATACACTCATTCGACCATCTAATGCTCCCCCCCCCTGAATACATTCCCCCCTCTCTACAACTACAGCTTATTTACTCTATACTCTGCGTGATCTCAAAATTCTGAATGTCTACCACGGACCGCGCCGTTTGCTAAAGATGGCGCGGAGACTTGATCAGATTGAGTATACAATTTTTAATCCAAAAATCAAACGAATATCCTTAACGGAAAATTCTAGGAGTTTTCTGGAATATGAGAAAGCAAGTAAATCACTTTTATATGATCTTTGAGCACAAATATTTATTGTGCAGCGACAAATTACTAAACCGAAGTAGCCTGACTGGTCATTAGCTTGTTGGAGATGGAATTATAGATTTTTTATTTTTTGACGAATTCATATGAATCCGCAAAAGAAGGATTATTAATAAATGGCTAAAATTTAGAAAAATAAAAACAAAACAAATTTTATAATAGCAATTACCTATTAATGGAAAAAATAAAACAAAGTGAATATATTATAATAAGTTGATTCGTAAATGATATTGTTTATAAAACAGTTGAAATCTCTGTAGCTTGGCTACTTATACTGAATTTGTTTACGTAAAATAGGCGTTTACTTTCGTTTTTTTAATTGAAGAGAACGTGCTTCAAGTTGGAAGCCACCCACTTTCTTTATTTCCTCAATGCTGTTGTTTATAGTTTCGGTTTTATTAAAGTTATCAACTTTCCAAAATGACTTTCAACAATTTACTTTAGATACCGCAAAAGGGCAAGAAGCTACTGGCTATGCTTTTGTTGAGTTCAGAAACAGTTATCGAGCGTAGAAATATGCGATTGTACAAACATAACATTAAGCAAAACACATAAATGAATTATTCATTCTCCATTTTTCCCACAGTTGTCCTTGAAATGTAGTCACGTGCCTTTTGCTTTTCTAGAGGAGTAAATTCGTCAACAAACAATTGTTTTCGGTTCCGCTGATAGCAAACTTGGTAAAAGTGCAGAATAATGGCACTTCCGGTTTCCAGTTGATAAAAGGAGTGGGCGAGAGTTAAACTCAAAAAAATTAATGAACGCCCTTATTATCTCTTTCCTTTTCAACAAAATCTTCTCAAGTTTTTGCATCATGCCTATTTCATTGTAAGTTGCTATAAAACTTGGTCCGATAGTTTTGTGTACATTTTCAGCATACATATAAAATATCTTTTGAGAAAGTTTCGAAATATATATATATATTTTTAAAATCACCATTAGAAAATGGTGCGGGAAAATCAATTTTGCAATATCCTTTTGCTCAACGTTAACAATGTCCACGCATTCCAGTGGTTTTCATATTCATGATAGGGAGAACTGTTCCGCGTCTCTGTTTTACACAGACTAATAATAAACTGTAATTACGGCAACATTAAATAAATAAGTCAGACCGTACAACCTTTTCTTTTATGACGGGCCGAATTGATTGAATCCAAACGCGCGCATTTTTGTCACGAGGCCAAGAGTAGAAACAGCAGGTGAATATAATCCATCGCATTGGCAGATCTGGTCACGACAACGAAAACTTCTATATACGTACAGACAACGCGCATTAAAATAAAAACAAAACAAGTTCTTACCACATCCACTACTGTTTATTTTGCACTTTTCCTATTGACATTAAAACATTGGGTGTGTTTTCTTTCATTCGCATTGCGAATCTGTAGCTAAGAAGCGTACTTGCGTCATTTAGGTATAAACGGAAGCTTTGGAGTTTTGTTAGCAACCTGAGAAGGAACATCAGCTATTTTTCAGATGCTGTTCTTATATATATTTTTTTTTGTAAAGATAAACAAAATAAAACAATGTGCATGGATTTCACTTTTAGTGGGTGGGGGAAGAAACGGCTCTCTGCCTTCACATTGTTTCAAGATATGCTCACAAGCTCTTCGTAAATTATGGGTGGCGTCTATGTCGACTTCTTGTGGCGTCTGTGTAGATTTCTTGTGGCATCTGTGTAGATTTCTTGTGGCGTCTGTGTAGATTTCTTGTGGGGGGGTCTGTATAGACTTCTTGTGGCGTCTGTGTAGATTTCTCGTGGCGTCTGTGTAGATTTCTTGTGGGGGCGTCTGTGTAGACTTCTTGTGGCGTCTGTGTAGATTTCTCGTGGTGTCTGTGTAGATTTCTTGTGGCGTCTGTGTAGATTTCTTGTGGGCGGGTTGTGTAGATTTCTTGTGGGCGGGTTGTGTAGATTTCTTGTGGCGTCTGTGTAGATTTCTTGTGGGGGGTCTGTGTAGACATCTTGTGGCGTCTGTGTAGATTATTTGTGGTGTCTATGTCGACTTCTTGTGGCGTCTGTGTAGACTTCTTGTGACGTCTGTGTAGATTTCTTGTGGGGGTTGTGTAGATTTCTTGTGGCGTCTGTGTACACTTCTTGTGGCGTCTGTGTAGATTTCTTGTGGGGGGGTCTGTGTAGACTTCTTGTGGCGTCTGTGTATACTTCTTGTGGGGCGTCTGTGTAGATTTCTTGTGGCGTCTGTGTAGATTTCTTGTGGTGCCTTGTAGACTTCTTGTGGCGTCTGTGTAGATTTCTTGTGGGGGGGTTGTGTAGATTTCTTGTGGATTCTGTGTAGACTTGTTGTGGAGTCTGTGTAGATTTCTTGTGGCGTCTGTGTAGACTTCTTGTGGCGTCTGTGTAGATTTCTTGTGGCGTCTGTGTAGATTTCTTGTGGAGTCTGTGCACACTTCTTGTGGGGCGTCTGTGTAGATTTCTTGTGGCGTCTGTGTAGATTTCTTGTGGTGCCTTGTAGACTTCTTGTGGCGTCTGTGTAGATTTCTTGTGGTGTCTGTGTAGATTTGTTGTGGGGGGTCTGTGTAGATTTCTTGTGGCTTCTGTGTAGACTTGTTGTGGCGTCTGTGTAGATTTCTTGTGGGGGTTGTGTAGATTTCTTGTGGCGTCTGTGTAGACTTCTTGTGTGGCGTCTGTGTAGATTTCTTGTGACGTAATAACCTGTTATTTTGTTATTCTTCAACATTTAAAAATACTCAACAGCATATGTGCTTTTAGTTGCGTTCAAAATTAATTTATCTCCAAACTCAATGAAAGAAGAGGACACAGGGTTCAGGATATAGTCGTTCACAATATCACTTCAACTTAAGCGAAATGAAACTTCAACAGTTCGTCATGATTGAAAAGCAGGTAAAAGTGAGAACTGAATTTTTGGGGGCCACGGCTATCACATCCTTACTTGGAGCTTGTGATAGCTGGACCCCGTATAGTCGTCACGTCAGAAAACCCAACGGTTTCCATCTAACTTGACTTTGAAAAAATTATTAAGATAAAATTGAGATCTTTGAAAAGAACAAATTTCCAGACATAGAAGCGATGACGATAAAAGCATAGCTAAGGAGGACTGTCCACTTGGTGCGTATGCGCGACACCAGATCACTCAAGAAGATATTTTGCGCTGAACGGAAGATTGGCAAATGGTTCCGTGGCGGCAATTAAGGCCTGCCTAAAATTCAACCGAAGGAAGTTGTCCATGCCGAAGCGTTGGAGCGAGAAGCTTGCGGCAGAGAGCAATGGCGAAGGATGACTACTGATGTTGGCTCAGCAAAGGTTGATAAAGATCGCATCATATAAGTCAAACAGAAGTGAATCTTAAGAAAATCACCACAAGCCAAGCACTGGGTCAACCAGACATGAAATGTCCTGAATGCGGAAGACCTTTCCATGGCAAGATTGGATTGTATAAGACTCAATTGGATGTCATCGTTGATAAATATGGGCAACTATCAACTGGACTGCTCTCGAGTTTGATCCCTGGTCGGGGTTAGGCCTTGTTTTCCGACACTCCGATTTCCTCCCACATTTAAAAAATTAAAAAAATTTATTTGACACTTACGTTAAATCAGTAAAAGCCGAAGTACAACACCCGGGCGCTTTCGTGCCATCCATAGTTTCCGGTGTCACACACACTTCTTCCGGTTGGTGTTCCAGACAGCAGACGCAACAACGACATCGACGAGTCTATTTGCAGACGTCTTACCGTCCGTAACCTAGCGTCACATGGCCTATAGTGGAAATACTTACAAAACAAACAATTCCGAAGGAATTATCAAAATTCAGATAAAATACATTTTAGCAAGTTGACAATCGGAGTTATGATGGTTACACTGAAGGTAATTTAGCTCTAATTAATTACAAAAAAATAAACGCACATCCAGACAAACCCATGATTTTATTCGCACGAAATATGGTGTTGCTTCCGCTCATTAAAATTGGTTTAAAAATCTGTGCATTACTCACAAAAAATTGGTGTTTGTGTGCAAAACCTTTAGAAATCCACGCGACTACGACTGCAGAATATTTGATAAAGTCTAGAATCAAATGCCCAAGTCTGAAAAATATTATATTCCATCAGTGGAAATAGTGGCAGACAAGCTGCAGTCTTGTAGGCCGGTGTAAATGGGATTAAGCTGAAAAATAATGTTGCTTGATCTGATGCTCTGTTCACCTGATTTTACATGTTGTTGTTGTTGTATTTTTTTAAATAATGCATTTTCATTTGCATCGATGTGTTGAAAAGGCGGCTGGGTGACAAGGTTTTCGGATGGTGGCTCACAGTTTCGTTTAATATTTCCGCTACTTTTAAACATTATTTCCGAATAATTCCCCGCGACCTCCGTACACCGCCGTGTTCGAGATAAATAAGAGTGCCGCTCTAAAGAAAAGGTTACATAGCGAGGAGTCTGAAGGCGAGAAGAGCAGACTACCTTTCTGGCAGTGACAGGTAGTGATGTAGAAGTTACAGGTAGGAGAGGAATGCTGATGTACGTAACTCAGCAAAATGTGGCAGATCAAACGGAGGCCCGGTTGTTTATGGGGGAGATTTTAGCCAAGCACGCCACCTATCGGAATTCCCCCTTTTGTGAGCGAGAAAATGCCGAGCGTGTTCTTGGTGCTGGGGTCGGGGGGGGGGGGAGAGTTTGGATTTAATCTCCGCCTTCCGCGTGGTTTGGAACCATTACGTGCAAGCAACCAAACGAAAATTCCTGGCAGGTTTATCAAAATATGAGCGAGTCGAGCCGTCTGTATTCCAGGAATTGAGGCGTCCCTAAAGTGCGTGGCGCGCCCGTAAAATAGGGAAAAAAGCATAAATCTAAGAACGAGTCATCGGTGTCTGCCCTGGGACACACACACACACACAAAGGAGGCGGAATGGGTTAAACAGAAGAGTGAGTATTCGCCGGTGAAACGGACGAAAGAGATAACTAAGGACCTCTGCTGTTCTCACCGCACCGGCTGACTAACGACCGAAGCGAACCCCCCCCAGTTTCAGCAGCTTCTGGTAAAAATAGAAATATTTAAAACACATATTGCGTAGCAGTCAACGGAGGTAGTGATTCCACTATGACAAAGATGGGAGTATTTTATCTCTGCGACAAGACTTGAGCAAAATACTATCTTCCGCTCCCCCCGTCCTAGCTGCCAATGCCAACCAACTTTGTACTGTTAGAAAACTTTATCAGTTAACACGTTGGGTCATCTTAACGATGAGTTAAGTTCGGCCAGGAGACGATGTCAGATCACTATTCAGTCGGGTGCTGGAATGAAATTTGAAACTAAAGGGTTAGTAAATATCTGTGACAAATATTTAGTTAAAAAAGCAAACAAAATATTTGTTACCAAACCCATTACCTCCGTGAAAAATGTCCAGGTTAGGTGAAATAGTTCAACAATAACCTAGTCACTAAAACAGACAGAAAGTTTGCTGATGTAGTAACAGACAAGAAATCAAAGACCGTCTTTACGGGGTATATGCGTGAAGGTTAAATATTTTGAAAATACTAACTATCATATGTAAATACGACATATAGACGGGCCTCTGATTGTAAAGATAGATGTTTCGCCCACTGTATAATTACAAATCCAAAATCGTTTCTAAAGACTTTTGAAAATGTATTTCAACAAAACAAGCAAATCAAGACTATTGTTTTAACCACAAAGATCTATTCTTTAAAAAAAAAACATTATTTAAAATTTTTATAACATCCTACTAATACCAGACATGTACTACCTGAGTCACATTTTAATAGAGGTTTTGATAAACTTTATTTAGTACTGAAATTAAAATTAAAGTTTTACGCAATGCTGATATACCAATAAATTAGATTTTGAAAATCTTTTACAAGTTGATCGCCTTTAAAAAATACCCTGATTTGGATTGTTTCTTAGAGAAATAAGCAGTTTAATTTGTATCCCTATGCTAGCAAATATCTTTTAAAGGTGGACTTTAACTATATATATATATATATATATATATATATACGAGATTTTGCCTAGTGAAATGAACTTTGTAAATATTTCTCGTGACTACACAGATGTCCTATAATCATATTCTGAACTAAATCGGAATTTTCTAAGTGACTCATTTCCGTGTATAGGTGATTTAAATCACAAATTCCGTGAATTCCGAAACAAAATTTCCCAGTTGCAAACATAAGTAAATAACCGATTATTTACAATACTCGTTACCTTCCTGAATATTTTAAGCTTTTCAGCTGGCAGACAATCATCCAGAGTTTACGTCATTTTTCTCTAGTAGAGAGCGAGTCTTTTCCGTTGGGTGTTGACGTGATTTGAAAATGCTTCTCCAGTCTAACGATAGAAAGACAAACAAACCTGGACTAGGTTGAGAAAGCGGGATATCAGCGATGCACACCTAGAATATTAAAAAAAATGTAATAATAACAACGACAGAATTGTGTTGCAAACTGTTCTGACAAAGGGATCTCGTTAAAACGCCTGAATAATAATGGAAGTAAAATAATATTTTTCAAGAATTGAATAGTGTGATTGATTTATGGTAGTTACATAGCAATAGAATAAGTTCCACAACCCACTGTTTTGAGTATGTGGTGAAAATGACCAGCCCAGAGTATTTACAGTAGTTCGGCAAGATATTTCCTTTCTTTTGTATGGATGAATGGCGATACTTAACAAAAGCGAAGGCGTTCACTCTAATTTACCGTATAGGTGGAGTCCGATGATGTAACATCTGTTCCAGTTTAAATGATGGTTGGCTTTCGTAACATTTGATCGCAGCCAGCCAGCTTCAGCCGATGTGAGTCACTCGAGTTTGCACCTGCGCGGAACAGCGTTCGTTCTCAGCACCAAGCCTTCCCCGACTAAACGGACCAAAGATCCTTTTCCTTAGATTAATCCATCGCTGATATAGGATGTCATCGATCGTCCGATTTCGATTGGTTTTCAAGCTTGCACCAGAATTAGACCGTTCTGTTTCCTTCGGGCCACCTGCAGCCCCGAACCAGTCCCATCAAAGACATGCTACGATACTTTTCAAGTTTGAATAAATTACCTCGGATACGCGAGTGAGAGGAGAGCTGGCCGTGGAATAAGGACTGAGCAATAATTTCTTTCAGGCCACTTTTCTATAACCCCTATTTACCCTGAGCAAAAAAGTTTACTTTGTATTTAAGTAATCAGACGAAGACAAAACGTCATCGTTGCATTGCATTTACATGACATTAAATACGAAATCAAGTAAATGCAATGTAAAGATGGCCTTGTATTTTTTATGTTACATATTAAAGATAACGTTTTGTCCAGTTATCTGCACGTATATCGATATCATGGATATATATTTTTTTATTATTACAATATATGACAACTGGGCCATTTGAAACCGTAATCAATGTCACGTGCCATAACGCAAATCAACATTATTATTCTTCCTCGTACATTATCATCAGCAGCCGTAAACACCCGGACTGATAAGGGTACAGCGACACGATGATTGCCTGTTACTTGGCCCGGCAATTACGTTTTCAGCAGGAAATATAAAGCTTCTGCTAGAACTTTTCTGTTTAGCCGTGGGGGTAAAACGGAATTCCCGGAGAAGAATCGCGCCAACGGACTGATAGAGAAGAGCGAGAAACTAGACCAGGCTGAGTTTGTCCCCGGCGGGGGGATGACCCTGACGCTCTCGGCCACAGCAAGATAGTGGCGCTTCGCACCCGGCCGCCATCCCGCTCCAATTAATAGTATTTCCTAATAGCTTTTCACTGCATCATCCGCCACACGACACCGACGCGCTAGGAGCTACTGGTGCTGCCACGGAGCCGACACTTATTTAACTATATATTATAGCATTTGGATTTCTTGACAAAAAAATTCGGTCAGCATTATTGAGAATTCTAAGGACTTATACATTCCCAAAGACAAACTATTCGGTTTATTAATAGATTGCACGCTAATAATCTTAATCACGATATGAGGAAAGGCATCAGAAAGTCTTATATACAGTAACAGAATTCTGCGTGCTAGAACTATTCGCTATATATTATATATATATGTCGTTATCAGCGACCGTGTTCGAAACTGTGGCGATAAGTATGCCTTTATCTCGATGGCTTTGCCTAAACCATAACGACTTCCTGCCTCTTCTTGTTTAGTAAACTAGACCAAACTTTCTCCAGAATTTATATTCTTCCTCCCCAGTATCGTTAGTAATGGTTTCCTCTTACGTTGTTATCCGCTTACCTGGAGGTGTTGATCGGTGGTTAATTACATGTGCGTTTATTTCTTCAAGAAATCCTTACCAATTTCTTTCGCTCACGTTTTTGTCGTTCTTGCATAAGACATCACTTTCCTTTATGCCACCCGGATACAAGAAACCTTACGTCTTTCTTTTTTTTTAAAGAAAAGAAAAGGGATAATTCTTACCGGATCTTCTAATGGTGGCTAACTTTCTTCAGAAGTCACAAAGGAATTTCAAGTATGGATATTCTTTTCAGAAACGTTCGTAACGACGGCAGCTAACCGAACCAGTCAGGTGAGCACTATGACCGGCGATGATTGGTCGGCTGATGTCGCATCACGTTACCATCGACAACCTTGCTTGGGGAAAGGTAATTTTATCCAAAAGGGCGGCGTGTGAAAACATTCGCTACATAAACAAGAGCACCAACGAGCAGGATGAATTGTTTATGCAATCAGAATATCTTGCTCTTGGATTCTTGTAATGACGAATGTATTTGGAAAGACTGTAGAATACAAAATAGAGGTGTACTATATTTACCTGTGCTGGAACTTTCTTTGGAAAAACATAAAGGTAGATAAAAACGCTGACGTAAAAAGATATTTAAAATTAAATTAGATTTTGCAGATGCCAGGATAAAAAGATGTGATGGATGACTAACAAAACTATTGTTGAAGAAAGTACTCTGTACAAAACAGGTTTAGAAAATTATTCCGTGGTAAACATCTGTGCTTCAATGGGAAAAGGCGAAAAAATGTATTAATTGATAAATAGTTAAAGAAACGGATACTTTTATATTGCTTTCTAACTGCTTATTCTCGGTACATTAAAAGAAACAAACATTACTATAGAATGCAGCATAATTTTGTCCGAATATTCTGAACATTCATGAAACAGAAAATTTAAAAGAAAAAACGTTTTGAATATGTCCGTCTCAAAATCAATGAAACTACTGAATAAGAAAAGGCAGATTACATGGCCATCAAACGAACAGTTTCTCAACTTCTGTTGGCAAACTAGAACTAATGAAACTCTCGATAGACCGGCAGCTGGTCTGCGACTTTACCGACCTATTGTAAAGGGTGGAACTGTCAGGATCTTTCTCTACCGCGGTTTCTGTTACAATCAACAACTGAATAAAAGGTTAGATCTCTGTTCCGCGAAAACACCTTGTAAAACCAGGCTTTCCCTGGTTTCAGGAATCCATACTTTGCCAAGTCTTTAAGTGGGATTCGTTAACAGAAACTCGACACTTTATACAGTCGTGCCGTATACCATTCTCTACAATAAAGATAATCCCGGCAAGAAAGCTCAGTACCGTGTCAAGGGAGGCTTGGTACCACCGACTTCAGCTGTGAAATTCCTCTTATGAACCTTTATTTCTAAATGTAAGAGGAAGAGCTACCGAAACTAGTTGATGATTGATATTGCAATCATTTTATGGTAAAATTGCTTTTTAAATTTACGTTGAAATTTATAAAATCTCTTTTTATTTTATTGTTTGAATTGTGCCTTTTAAATTATTTATTTGTCCGAATACCTTCTTGGTACTCCAATATCGATCTTATAGCCCCAGTAAATCGGGCTCCCAAATACGTCGATGGTAGTTGTGTGGGGTTGGTACTTTATATTGATATTTCGCCTGGGTCTCCATCATAAAACCGTCGGAAGATTTCTCTTTGTCCGCTGCACAGATACAGCAGCTATTATCTCGAGTCGTCGCCGAAAGTCAAATAGCCCGACGTGTGCATGTGTTTTGACTCACGTTTTCCACAAAACAGGCAGGGAACCCCACTAGAGTAAGAACAGAAATATCGCGCAGAGACTCGACATCGTTGCTTATTTACCGCATGTAGCTGTCAGGAATCCAACCCCCCCTCCCATCTGTGGCGTATTGCACTTCATAACGGTAGCGTGTATGTCAGTAGGAGAAAGTCCAGATTCCTGGCAGACCAGCTGGGACCTTTTCAGTTTTTTTTTCTTCCGACGACAGCTGGAATATAATTTGAATGTGCATAGTTGATTTCTGGTGTCAGAAATGGGGCTAACTGTCTGTCGGGCTGTTCTAACGAGGTAATTTGTTATTAGTGTTATTTAGTGATCGTGATGATAGCAGTCGAGAGAATTTTCTAGTTTACTAACGACGTAAGGTCACTCACTATATCAGCACTAGAATTCTGGTCGAAAGTCTGGCGCTTTAAGAGACTGTAACGTCATCGTTGAAAGTCACACTGGCTGATGACAAGTGACCACGTGATGCCGGTAGGTTTCACCATCACCTTAAGATATCAAGCATGAAAAAATTTTTTAAAGTCATATTATAAAGATTTTTTTCTTTCAGATTATCGTAAAGCTCTGCAAGGGATATTTATCTCAAGCTTCGCATATATATATATATAAACACTACTAGTAGAAAATGTGTTAATTTTAAATTTCAACAATTTTCATCGGAATCTGGTAAATTGGCGCTGTATTTCTTGTGTATAGTTGTACATGTATGTACCGGAGTTTGGTTGTTGTTTTAAGTCCTACTAAAATTTAAAGTTTATAAAGCGTCAACGGCAGACACGTGATCTTAGGCGACTGACGCCCCCTTTAAGGACTTTATAGAGAAATCATATTCTGAAACCAACATCAAATTCAACGGCGGATCAGTTTCTTCAGGTCGCTGCCTCTGCCATCGCCGACTTTATTTGTGATTATCATCCCTTCTGTTGTGAATGCTAATGCAGTCGGACGTTTGTTCCTTTTCTTGTCGTTTTCCCCCGGGAGTTATTCGTGCTCTTGTTTTCGCATACTTGGAGAGTAACAATGTGAAACAAATACACGGGTATGAGCGCAAGATGTGCCGTGGACAACGATGATTTACCGCTCTCTCTATTCTGCTAAATGATCATCACCATTGGTTTCGGACACGCCCTATCTACGTCAGGATACCCGCGCGCAAAGCTGGCTGATCGTGCTGACGACTACATTGGACGAAATTATATCTTCAATAACTGGCATAAATACACAGAAGATGATGGTTACATTGCGTTTACATGGTATTTAATGTATGCCAGCCATTAAAGCTGAAGCACAGATAAATTTTCATCCTATTTTATGCGCACCTTCATTACGATCTAGGATACGTTTCTAACAATATATCTGTCACAGATTTTGTACATTATTTTCAATTAAAAATATGAGGTTTTCTCGAGTGTCGAGAAGTTACTTCCACTGATGCAAGTATATGAAGATATGGAAAGAACCGTATATCTGTAGACTACATCACTATATCGTGTCAAACAAACAAACTATTTTTTCAAGATGGATGCATTGAGATTTCCGTTTATAAAGGTAGGTATTTTCTAAATGAATTACCCCATTTCTATTTTTGTCTTTGGCTCTCGGTTTCCTCGTCTATTTGCCGGCTCTGGCAGTTGTTGTTTTGAGACTAATGTCAGATGCGTGTTTACATTTTGTCTGCTTCGCTCTTTTCTCCAAAATAAGTTTCTCCCCCCTTCTCGTGTAGAAAACTACCGGGTTACACGACTGAAATAGACGACGACTTTTAAAATGTCCCCCCAACAATGTTAGTGAAAACATAAAGAAGAACACTCTATTCACGGAACCAGACAAAAGGGAAAAGAAGTTAGAAACCTAGCGGTAAAAATATGAAGCTAACCTAGTTATCTCTCTCAATAAAAGCCTTACCAGAATTAACTTTCCGGTAAAGGCGGAGTAAGCGGCGCGGGAGTTCGTGGGTTGGGCTATTGAACTATTAGGGTTCGAATCCACGACACCCGTACCTTCTCAGCTCAGCTTTATGCAGTTGTCAGAGTGGGTTTCATCCGGGCACCTTGGTTTCCTCCAACATCTGAAAAAGAAAAGTTCTTGAAGGGACCTTCGACGGGTTCGTTCGCTATGCCGGCGATACTTTTACTCTAGAAGAACCTGGCCGCTTACCAATGGTGAATAAAAAAAGATCGTACTCCAGTACTTTCCGGAACGCAAGCTGTTTATTGTATATAATTCCGGTTGAGTTTTAACATTGTTGTTTGTTTGCTTTGGATGATGTCAGAATAATGGCCGCGTCTTTTCCGGTCTTGAAACTGCAAATTCAGGAATGTCAGTTTTCTGTGAACACTGTAGGTCTGTCGAACTTTATCTTCGTTTCGTTAATTTACACGCCGTGTTCTTTCGTTTCTCAAACTCCCACAGCAGCGGCTTCCGTCGTTGGAATTTCCATTTAATATGGTGCCGACAAGAAAGAGACTACACATCATCAAAAAACTATACGTACGTGAAGAGTTAATACTTTATCAGATTTAAATAGGAAAAGTATTTTTACCACGTTGTGCAAACAGAAACCCTTGACTTGAAAACAAAAGCTGCTTATGAAATTCCGCAGCTAGGGAATAAGAGTGCTAAATGTAAACATTGGATACCAAAATAAATTAAGACAAATTCCCGTCGAGTAACCTATTATTTATAGACTTGGTGCTTATTTTTAGGAAAATTTCAAGCGCCATTTCTTAACCCAGTTGACACGACGACTGTACTTACCAAATCCATCTCTCTTTTTCGTGCAACATTATCTTCTCTAAGATATGATGTCTTACGGCAAAAAAAGAGAGAGCTGCGTGATGCAGGCATAATTACCGACAGCGAGCGGATATTCTCGCCCTCATCTGCGCCGAGAGATGTCCCGGTGAACAATTGATACTTTTATAGTCCGTTTTACTTAAAGTTGGAATTTCTGCTTTCCTTCCCTTTTCTTTGACTGTTTCGCTATTTATTCTCTCGAGTTAATGGCGTCACTCGAGTGGGGAAAGAAGGCCCGCCGCCATGTTGGCCGGTCTAGCTGTGTAATTTCAAAAGCAGACGACGACGTTTTACAACAAACATTAAGGAGCCGTCTTCTATATCACAGAGCTGACGTTTTTACGCCCTTCCGCTTGAATCCGACCGAGCCGCCCCTTATCTTGGTCGGAGTCGCAGACTGTTTGTTTCTATTTCGGCGACTGGTGACACCAGATCGCATTTAAATAGAATTAGAACTCCGAATCCTTCGTGGTGATTAGCGAAAGCATCCTATCGCGCCCATATCAGCTGCCGATTGTCAAAAAATAGAAAAGCTGTCTAAACATTAGCAGCCCCTCCCACAGAAGTATATTTCGCGCTCTTTTTTTTCCTTCTGTCTGTAAGTCAGTAGCAGAAGCGAAGCAAATTAACTCTGGTCGAAAATGGAACGTCAGGAATGTTTCCCGTACTCACAAACCTACGGGAACGAGAGGAATTGAATCGGTCCCAACGAAGGAACGGCGGTGATTGGGCCTCTTCGCGATTGGACCATCCGGTGTGAAGAAGGGGAACCCGTAAACGAACGAATTAAGGTGACGGGTCGCATGGGAGGCTTAGATCCGACGCGCGCACCAGACGTCAGAGGGTGGTGAGCTTCCGGATACCCTCGATGCAGATCCTCCTGACTAGCAACCAGGTTTGGGGATAAAGATTGGAGCCGAGAAATCGAACTCGACTCATCCACTCCAAAAAAAAATTCCGTACGAGCAGCCATGCCAGTAAGATAGTTAAATAAGATGGCAGACCTTATTCAGTCCAAATTTAGCGGAAGTTCTACTACTTTTAACGCGCTTTCTTCTGAAACCTGAAGGGGGCGCCCCCGCTAGCAGGTCTGGAAGTTGTTGACCTGACGTCTAATCGAATATTGGCCGGCCGGCGGGAATCTGCTCGAAATTTCACACATAGGTTGGAAATCTAAAAAGAACTTCTCAAGAAAAAACATTATAAATAATAGCTAGTGGTAGCTTTGGGTCATCACGCAGCCTAGCCGCATTTTGTTCCCATGAATAAATGATGCTGCAAGGGTGATATTTTCGTAAATTGGAAAAAAGAAAGTGGATGTGATGGATCAATGGCTTTCCTGTCTTGAAAACAAGATGGCCGACATAGGGCGACTTTAAAATTCCGTCTATTGATGGCAGTGGGAAAAAAACACAAAGTAAATTTTCTTGAGTAAGCTGCAGCAAATTATATCTTCATTTCAATATATCTTTAATTTTGTATTGTGAATATATCAACAAAAAAAAACGAGGTACTGGAGCGGGGCCTTAGGCAGAAGAGTAGAGCAGATTAGATAGTAGCAAAATGATCTTGTTTTATTTGTTTGTAGAAAGTCAAGGGTTAGTTCGGTCATTTCCAATCACCTCGATATAAGTAAGAAAAACGAATACGTTTCAGTGATCTTTTCCTGTCGTCATCATGGTGTACTTCTTTGAGAGACAGTTTGGTTTTCAAAGATTTAACGCAGCCTCAGTTACGCTTTATAGTTAAAATCCAAACAAAGGAGTCTACCATCGACGTCATTGGACAACCTAAGAGCTTCTTGGCAACGGAAAATAGGTACATTATTCTTTCGTGTGTAATAAAACAGGTTAAAGTAATTAAATATGTTAGATTTATGTTGTATTTTGAGTATTCATTTTTAAAAAAGCAAAACAAAAATGTACTAGGGCACTAGAGATAGTTCCGAAATAAAGCAACTAAGCTGGCTTCGAGCCTCTTTTTTATTCCGTTTCCTCCGTACTTCAGGGCTAAGATCCAACATTTGGAAATTTTGATGCAGCAGACAACGAAATAAAGGAAGTAATTTAAAATATATCTAATCACTTTCGGTATGTTGCTTTGCCATAAATCACTCTACGTTGTTGGTAGAATTTATCATGTGATGTGATGTAAACACACACACACACACACACACACACACTCTCTCTCTCACTCTCTCTCTCTCTCTCTAGAGATGTTAAAATGAGATCAGGCTAAAAATTGTCGTAACGTATCCTGTATTTGTATTGTGTGTGTGTGTGTGTAACCAATGATAACATTAGACCACTGCTGGTCGGAAATTGCTGAAAGAATAGTTGTGGAGGGTAGCAAGCATTATAGCTACTTTCTTTCTTTCAGAACCGTTAGCGTTCTATGAGACAGGCGCTACGCGTTGCTTGGCGACAAATATCGAAACAAGCTTTCCGGGCTCGGTGTCACGTGAGCCTTCGACACTGCGCACGCGCCACCTGAGCTTGCGATCGTCTCCATAGCGTGGGTCGTCCATTTTGGTACAAAAGGTCAGATTAGAAAAAGACCGACAGAAACGCGTAGCCAGCTACAAGATACATGACGTATGATCTTTCAAACGAGTGTATTTCAGGCTGCAAAAAACACTAAAATTCTCCACGCTGCACTTCGTACCAGGAATTCGCACTTGCCTGTTTAGGAGTGCGGAACATTAGTCGGTTCTATTTTCTTTTGTTCTAATATAAACATTTCCCTGCTCCCTCGATCTTTATAAGGGCTAGAGCCAAATGATCAGAGCTGGGGAAAGGTTTTAGAAGTTTGAAATTAAAGCTGACATTCCCCGAACCAGTGGTTGATAAAGATATGGGCATCATTCAAGTATGCCAGGAGGTCGGTCTGACCTGTTTTCCTGGCTAGCTTGTGTTTGTTTTTTATACATCATAAATAAGGTAGAGATATGACATTTATCACGGTATTAAACAAAATAAATGAAAGAAAGTTCGTTATAAATTCTCTAGGGCTTTGACTCGCCGACTCTAGACATCGGCAATAGCGACGGTGTATCGGTGATTAACGAAGAAGACCGCAAATCGACAACAATATCCACTAATTGCCAAAATGCCGGCCATGCAAAAAAAACACACAAAACAACACATACTACTCTATTCCTGGCGGGATTTTGGCGTAGTACGAAATCGCTTCCGCGTGGCGGCCGAGAATAAACACGGCAGGTGAGCGCCGAGCTGCTGCAGTCCGGTCTACCTTCGGCGCGATCCACTCGAGTGTGTGTCATTACCGACGAGACACCGGCGCCCACTCTGACGGTAAACAGAAGAATTTTCTCGATTATAGCAGGACCACCCATCAGTTATCAGTCGAACTCCCATACATGAAAAGACCCAATATAACGCATTCTCGAGAAAAGGGTCCACACTTTTTGGGGGGGAGGGGTTAATCAGTGTTAATGCACGTGTCTGGCTTACTAACCGGACTCAGGTATATTGTCTATTTGTAAATTTAAAAAAAAAAAAAAAAATGAACTAAACATTTCCGGACACATGCACATCTCCCTCTGCAACCCGAGAGATGCTGAAGTTAATCGAGAAATCCAAACGAACTAATGAAACGACTTTATTGATGTGAAGACTAAATCTATTTATTAATCTTTTCTTTTTTGGATCTGAGAATAGTTTTACAATAAAAAAGAGAGGCGTTGGCTCCAAAACAATATGCTAAATAAAACGTTTTATTATGTGAAGGAGAAACACAATTATAAAAATGACGTAACAGTGCTCACATGAACCACAGATATTATACTCCATTGGCTTCGCAAAGCGCAGACACTTACATAGTTCTTACCAGACAATTAAGATGTGGTTTCAGCTTTAATCATGTCAGCTTCAGTTACACAGCACAGAAAGAAAAACGACTAAAATAAATCTGTTTCCAAGAACTATTGGAATATGGGATGAGTCACCAAAAGGAACGCGTTATAAGGAAAGGAAGAAACATTTTAGCGCAATTTGTTTTAAGTTGCTGCCTTGTTTTTTCTGTTTTTCTGTCTGTTGATTACCATATATGTTTACTAGGGTTTAGTTCTTTACCATATATACGTGTGTACTATTGTGGAAGGTTTTCCTTGGTTATATTTAATACTACGTAATTCTAGAACCTATGACCTTTAGAGAGCTTTAGAACCACCATTATCGGTGGAAATCTATTTTTTGCTGTCTCCTTTAAAACAAGGATATTAATTTTATCCACCATCTTGAGTGGTGAGTTGGCTTGCCGCTGAGCATCCAAGCCGTGTTTTCTTTTTGGCCAATAGCTTGGTTCCTCTTACTTTGACGTGCGAGCTCACTGGCGTGGGTTTACTCCGGGTACTCTGCTTTCTTAGGATTTTTGCCTAATGAGTTATTTCGCTAACGAGATGTATCTGGCTTATTCGAGAATGATTCTCAATCCGAATATACAACGCGGTTCTAGACGGTTCCAAAAGATTACTATCGGTCAAAGGAATACTAAAAAAATGCTTTGTAGAGGACGGCATTTGTTAATTTTTTTCTAAATGAAATAAAATACCTTGCAATCATTTTATTTTTTCTGAAAAATTGTCAAAATCGGGGGCGTTGGTATTTTTTAAAGTCCAAAGTTAAATTATGCTGACATGCCGAACTGTGTACCTTGTAAACGCCCCCACCCACCATGGACAGCACGATCGCGGCATCTTTCGTCCGACCCTCCTTCCCGTTTCTCGGTCTTCACACGCATCTGTTTGGGATTTGGAGGTGGAGGGACAGATCACTTGGAGTCCGACTCCCGGTGCCGTTGCTATGCCGACCTGCACGTCTCCTTCGCGGTGCCGTTTTCTCCGCCAGCTGCATCACCCTCCGACCAGTATAGCATTTAGAAATAACCTGTATCCGCTCTACCGGGTTTCTTCTGGCTGACAGAGAGAAACGTCACTTCCGGCTGTTTAGCGCTGTGTGCCGGGTGCATTACGTAGGGACGTTGCAGTAATGGAATAAAAGGAATTTTGAAATATGATAGGTAAACAATTTTAAAAAAGGAAATCACAGTAAATGGAAGCCAATCTCGATACGATGACAATTGCATTTTAATATAAACTAAACAAGTTGTTTGCCGCCATAAAAGAGTTAAAGAATATCGAATTCGCTGTCACGCGAAGTGTTTACAAAACAAAAGAAAGCCAGGACTGACAATTGTCGGAACTTTCTCCGTTACCAAAGAGATTTGCTGAAGATCTCACTTTGCGATTGATTGAGAAATTCCGGTAGAGGTCAGGGTTTGGTAATTGACACGTCTCGTCAACACCTGTCCAACACATTCGCTGGGCCGCGTCGGTCTTCTGACTTTCCCTGAACGTTCACGATCAGAAATACCGGCACGCCAATTAGGCAGAAGCTTTAAAAAAAAAAATTATAGGGAGAAAACTTTAAAGGCGAAACAGGAGGCAACTCGGCCAAGTTGTCGACAATGCGTTATGTTTTTTTTTTTTTTTTTTTCAAAGAAAAATGTCTTCAGACACAAGCAGGGTTGGCGTATTTATTCAGATTGTATACTCCGGTCGGTGGTTGATCTCTGGAAGATAAGCCGCTTCCAGGTCGTCTCTTCAAGATGAATGCGCACCTTATAACAATCGATGCAAACGGCAGTAATGATTGGAGAGGAGAGCGGAAGCTCTGGCGTATCAGGTGCCACACGGTCTCCTTCACGAGTAATTACAACCGCAGACATGGTTAAACTTTATAGAGGAAATAAATTAGGCTATCGTATGTTGTATAAACAAATCGCGAAACCCATACAATTTTCCCCAGCGTACAATCGGTACAGTTATTTTAAAAAAGAAAAGAAGAAGAAGAAAACAACTTCAAGCGAGATGAAAGCGTCTGTCTGCCCCCCCCATACTTCTGTCCACGAAGAGAGCACGGTATTTCTGCAGGCGAGCGCTTGCTGCACCACGTGATGTGGTATTTAAGTAATGGATCCCAAACTGAGATAGCACAGCTAACCATATGGCGGTTGTTTCGTAAATATTGGCCAGGTTCAATAAATAAGAGCTTACAGCAAATAATAATCCAAGCGGTTCTTTAAAAAAAAAAAGTAAGGGAGAGTTAAAATACTAGTTACAGAATTAGCAATAGTAACGACAGCAAAAAACACTTAATAATAATAATAATAATAATAATAATAATAATAATAATAATAATAATAATAATAATACTAATAATAATATGTGAATAACAAAAGAGGGACATAGATATAGTGTGCGTCTATATTTTATAGCTGTTCATATCCGTAACTTTTTTCTGCTTCTCTAACTCCCGATGATGGCGTAATAACGAAAAGTGCTGTATTTCTTACACCTAGCATGAAAATAAATTTAATTTTTTTTTGTAGATGCATAGAAATTCAGTTGGTCTTTCGTACTAACGGGGTGCGGGCATGTCACGTGGCTACGAATATTAGCATAACGCGCTTTTTAGAAAGACGCGTCTCAGCCGAACATAAATCAGTTCAACGCCGACATTACACCTTTAAGACAGCGCTATCTACCACCCGCTATTTTCATCACGGCGAAACGGCAGCGGGAACTGGAGTCTTCTAATCTCCGAGCGTCTGCTTCTGGCCCGGCGAGTAGAAAGTCTCACTTCTAAGATGCTCGATAAGAAGAAGCAACAAAAATAACCAATGTTATCCCTAATACAAGTTCCTCCTTACTACCGGCTGTGGCGTACAATAAAGTTCTGCTTTTATTATGTTTATTTACAGATGGACGAATAACCAAAACTTCTGCAATTCTGTTCTCGTTCGGATAAGCGATCGGCCGCTTACGACGTCCCGACTGCTTCTCTGTCATCATCAGGGTGTTTACCTGGAGATTAAATACCGCACCGCAAATATTCAAATAACTCGATTAACTTTACATTAAAAATAAAAATAAAATTATGATTTAAACTAAACCCGTGTAACAAAACCCAACCGCTAACTAACGCTCTCTTTACACCCGTAATTATTTCATTAAAAATTTGCAAAAACGTGAAATATTTTTTTCTCTGTGGGTAGACCCTTTAAAAGTCGAAGGGACAGTAGTGGGGAACAAACCAGAGCCCTATAATAGCACAGGTCATTTCCTGCCCATCATTTTAACTTTCTTCAATTTATCTAAAAGTCCGGATTGGAGAAGCATTTTAAACATAAAACAACGCGCATTATTATTATTATTATTTATTATTATTATTATTATTATTATTATTATTATTATTATTATCTATTATTATTATTATTATTATTATTATTATTATTATTATTATTATTATTATTATTATTATTATTATTATTATTATTATTATTATTTCTTTAAACTAAGATAGTTTTTTAGATTAAAACGATGGAGCGATTTTTCGAAAGAAAACGAATATAATCTGCGACTTGGTAAATATTTATATATATTGAAACACTGGAATTCTGCTTCCATAGCATCTTCTTACTTTAGCGACGAACATTTCTTTTCCTTTAAAATCGTAATATACAAGAAAGAGAATATATATATATTTATATCTTGCCTACCTGTGTACAAAGCTCTTTGGAAACGATGCTGGGAGCAATCGGGCGGACTGGAACGCTCGACTTCTGGAACCGAGTCTGTCTGTAGTTTCCTTCACTTTTCTCGGCTTACCGTTGATGTGGAGAGCTACTGAGAGCTAATAAACTACTTGGTGGGGGGGACACCAGAATGATTTTACCCGCCTGCACACCGAGGCAACTGGCTATCCCCCCCATCGCCTCTTTCCTTATCTGCTTCCTTCTTCGCGCAACTACCATCTCATCTCTTGTCACTCATTTACAATATTAAACTACCTGTACACACATGCTCGGTTCTCTCTTTATGAAGGTTTATATCTATTTTTGTAGCACAACAACAACAACAACAATAATAATAATAAAATAATAATAATAATAATAATAATAATAATAATAATAATAATAATAATAATAATAATAATAATAATAATATGTAGTAATGTGCTAAAGTACTACTAGCAATAACCTTATTAAAAGTCGTGAGATAAGTGAAAGTGGAACTTTTAACTATTTAAATAACTGAATGCTGTTTTTCTTTGATTTCCTCATCTCTCTCAAATTTGTAAATAATTAATCGCAAATCGTCTTCTAATCTTTTGGTTTATTAACTCGAAGTGAGTCAGTATTTTTGGCAGATCACCAATGCCACGAACTAATCAATTCTAGCAGAAGCCCCCCCTTTTTAAACTTTATTTCCTCCATCACACGTTAATGTGCCTGTGTACCCGCTGAAATAATTGATTACTTAGAGGAACAAGATTTGCACAGATAACGGCCCGACTTCCCTACAGTTTACCGCCAGATTTATCCATAAATAGATACACACGCCGCAAACATTTGTATGTTACGGGCCCGACAGAGCAGCGTAGATCCCAGTTTTACACGTAGCATCAACATTTATGTATGCGTGAAACCAGAATATTAACCGGTATTTTTATTAATAACAAAATGAAATATATAAAAAAGACAAAAAAGAAAGGTTTAGAGAACGTTATTTTCTTCCGGCTAGTTGGTTAGAAGAATACCGGTGAAACTGGCGATTTTAAAGGATAATCTTTTAATCTGCAGTTACGAACGTCTGGAGCGGGGTCTGGAGGCGATGCGGATGTGTGATGATTTTCCTTGATGGCGGGTTCTGCGGTCGGACTTCTCCGCCTCAGATTCCGGAGGTGGTCGGCTAGCTTTTGGCTTGGGGGGGGGGGGGTCACCGGATTTTCTGTTAAAGGTAACCTATTTCCGACGTATCTGGATGGGGGGGGTCACACCAGGCGAAAAGTCATCCTTGGGTAATCTTTGATGCCATCCTTAGAGATTTTTTTAAAGTCTGTCTTTACGTGGTATTTACACGACATTACA
Source organism: Nautilus pompilius (assembly GCA_018389105.1). Classification (NCBI taxonomy): domain Eukaryota; kingdom Metazoa; phylum Mollusca; class Cephalopoda; order Nautilida; family Nautilidae; genus Nautilus; species Nautilus pompilius. Next base: position 20,166 of record JACATO010001721.1, on the reverse strand, counting down.
TATGGAAGATAGCTAATGCCTCGTGTACCACGTAAAGTCGATGGCAATAGAATTACGAGGTTCCCTTCTCTGTAAACTTTGAATATTTTAACACACAAAGGTTGCATTACGCCAAGAGTTAGTCACTCACAAACGAGATGCTAGGTGGCGGAAAATTGTCTATACACTTATAGGAAATAACTGGCAAAGTAAATGTGTGTACTACGTGATACGATATACTAATAGATCGCCAAAGGTCCACAGTATGTTGTCAAGAACTACGCATAGAGAATGCGTGCTTCTAGCGTTATCAAAATGTCGCAACACATAACGATAGTTTTTGTGTTTTTTTATGTGTCATTCAATACGAAGCAAAGATAACTCTTCGTCCAATATCAGGCAATACTGCTGGAATGAAACATGGCTAGCTCCAAGAGTTGTGAATATGTTGCAGATCATAAATGCACCATTTCGAAGCCAGCCAGGGTTTGTAAACAGGAACGATAACTGTGCCTGCACTAAAATAAAGACTTTCAACTATGTTGCAGTATATCTCTCCCCCCCCGCCTTCCCGGATCTTCAAATACATCCCCAGTATTCATTAACAACCAGCTGAAATCAGAACAAGAGTATAAATTGAAGAAGCTGCCAGGTGGCTCTCGATAGAAGTCCCGGTTTAAGCCAGGCAGATTTATATATCATCTGTTCTTAGCAACCCCTTTCTAAGTACAAGATTTGCTTGGCTCGTTGACCATCTTCGGGCCTCTGCTCGCTGTCAGTTACCTAGTCGCCATGAAACTTTGGTGTTTGCGACGAGTTCTCTCTATCTACCAGGAAGAGGACGTAACTGGCAGCTGTGTTTTTGTTTTCTCGCGCAGTAAAGAAGATAACAAGAACACGAAGAGTAAGCGGAGTCGAGTTCTGGATTTTGCTTTGAAGTGACTCTTCCCCGACTCTTTCCTTCTAACCCCAGCAGTTCTGCGAAGCATCGCTCCCGGAACTCTCTCGCAGCCGACTCCTGTGTGGGGGGGAGAAAGAGACGGGAGGAGGGGGGGGAAAAAACCGTCACGGGATTTGCTTTCCCTTCAAAGGGAATGATGTTGTCGATGAAAGAGAGATCAGGTTCTGGCGGGAAATCGGGCGAATCATTTGGTTCTGGTACCCTGACCCCGTCGCGCTGCTGGAGATAGCAGCCGCATCCAGCCCCATTTTCCTGCTACCTTCCACGCTTTACGTCCATTTAATCTTGAGGGTCCCCCTCTAATCGGCGTCTATCGCACGCCCAAGACATTTTGTTTTCTTCGTCCAAGAAACAAAAAAAAATGTCTGCAAGTCAGTCGTTTCACCTTATCTCCAAAAATATTTGGCGCCACTACCAGCCACGGGACGTTAATGTTATCAGACGAACACAGTGCCCTTTCTACAAAATTCTTGCGAAGCAAAAATTTCCAATTATTTTTTTTTTTTTAAATATAGAAAACATCACATTGCTGATTATCAAAGCCTCATTTATATAAGCTATTTTTATAGGTAAATACTAATTCTTTCTCACAGTTTCGGTTGGTATTTCTCGGCTAATTACTTGAAATGCCAAGCAATAGATCAATTTACATAACGTGGAGAATTTGTAACAGGTGCTAGTGTCACGCGACTTGAGAAGGATACAGATGCGGCCGATCAGTCGCCTTTACTTCATCTTTAATGACTTACGTGATTAGACTATAGACCGCATTTACGTAGTATTTAGATGGCACTAAGTATGAGAGATTGCAAAAATGTGGAAATGACGCATATAGATGTTTATAATTCTTCTAAAAAATGGTTTTAAATTATATTCACATTATTCAATGTCAGAGAAAAGCTGTTAATAGATTATTTTATAGCACAAGTATCTTATTACACGTCTTGCTCCTATGGAGTATACTAAAGAAGCACACCTGTCGTCAAGTATTAGATAGCAAACAGGTGTCTTCCCCTAAGTACGGGCGGACTGTGCCTGATGGTTCTTGAGTAGACTTTTCGCGTATAATTCTCAAACAAATCTCTTTAAAGTTGAAACAATCCTTGTTTAGCAAATTTCCCATGCTTTAAATAAATCTTCGAGAATCATTAAAAGACTCTCTGCAGAAAATATCTAATTAAAATAATCTAAAAGGAATGGTATATGGTGCGACACCCCCCTGTTTTCCATGGTGGTTTGAAATATAAAGCCATGCCGGTTACCATAGTAACGAGGGTGTATCGAAGTGATTATCCCAGTAAATTATTGGAATTTCAAATAATAGTAATAATAATTTTAATTTTTTTTCTATTTGTTTATTGAACATTTCACCGTTTTAATTTCTTTTCTTTTCCTTTATGTCAAATTCTAATTTAAAAGCATCGTCCACATTTATTTTAGTGTGCACGAAATTGTTCCAACATAATTTAGTTGTTTCCATTTTGGATATATATCACCTAAGTTGAGATAAGTGTAACTTAAATTTAATTTACTATTTTATATAAAAATGGGTTTCTTGTGTTTGTTTTTATTGTGGCATGAATTTTAAAGTGAGCATTTTTTTTTTGGAAAACAAATATCAGGTCGTTACGAAAGGTTTTGTCGGATTCCATCTGATGTTAATTTGGGATCCATATTTTGCATGCTTGTGAAGGTGTATGTAGATAAGTTATATATCGTTTTGTAGCCTGTGCTTTGACATACATTATGTAAAACCTACCTTTTTGAAAATCATAAAATGGATATCTGTTTCAGGGTTCTGAGTGAAGTGTGGATAGAACAGTTTTTCGTGCTATTTTGCTTCATGAGTTTAAACCAGGCCACTAAGCGAGCGAGGCAACTCGAGACATTAAGCGAGCACGGGGCAGGGACACAGCAAATGAGCGGACAGTACGGCGATGGTTTGTAAAGTTTCAATCAGGAGATGTGAGCCTCGAAGATAAGGAACGTGGCGGACGTCCTTCCAGCTATGATGACGACCGTCTGAAAGCCTCAGTTGAAGCCGATCCAAGAAAAACAGTGCGAGAAATTGCTGGGGAGCTTGACGTAGGCACTGCAAGTGTTTCCTGGCATCTTGACACAATCAGCCAAGTGGAAAGGCTTGACAGGTGGGTGCCTCGCGAGTTGAATGAACAGCAACAAAATCGTCGATTGAAGATCTGCTCTTCGCTCGTCATCAGAAACAAAAACCATCACAGCTGAAAGGTACTGTCATGAATTAAACGTTGTGTTCATCAGAAACTCTCCTAACGACAGCGAGCATTGGTGAATCGAAGAGGCCCAAGCCTTCTCCAAGACAATGCTCGTCCTCATGACTCTTCGGAAACTGAACACCTTGGGGTACCAAGTTCTCCCTCACCCAGCCTATTCACCAGACCTTTCTCCCACAGACCACCACCTTTACAAACACCTTGATAGCTTCCTCCGTCTGGAATCCTTCCAGCAAAGCAGCAACTGAAACTGCCTTCCGACAGTTCATCGACTCCAGAAATCCAGATTCTTTTCAAAATGGTATAATCCGCCTGTAACTCGATGGCAGAAGTGTAATGGTTGTAATGGAACTTAGTCTGATTGATAAACTTAACATTCAGGCAACGAGGTCAAATCTCAGTGTTGCGGTAAAAAAAACACGACTAAACCTTTGTAACAACCGAATAAATTATTATTTCAAATGCATCGTGTAACCATCAAAAATCCCCACCCACCTGTAGTAACTGATTACTTGGCTTTTAACAGAAAGGTAGATAATTAAATACAGAACAGGTGAAGCGATATTTAATTGAATGCACCTCGTACGCAGTAAAGTGTAGTCGTGTGTGGAAATGCCGTACAGCCCATGACGGCAGGTGTGTAACAGCTCGAACTTTACTTCCTCGCCAGCCCGTCTGTCGCGCTCCAAATAATGGCTCCCTCCCGTCTGCGCCAGGGTCTTGAAGTACGGGGTCGGTCTGAAGGGCGGTCGTACCTACCTGGCTGAGCATGTTCCGCGAAAATGTATTACTTTTTTCTTCAGGGGTGTCTTTCGTGGTCTTTTACCCTTTCACGTCGGTCGGCTGCTGACGGGTTATTTTTCCGAAGCGAGATTCGTCAATTTTCTCCTACTTCCGAAAACAGGAGGGTGAAAAATTAGGAAGACATCGCTGGCTGATTTTACCCGGCTGAGAGAAACCTTATACAAATGCCCACGTATAATAGGTGTAGCAATATAAAAGAAACTCTTTTTCTGTAGAAATTTTTAAAGAGAGAATTGCATAGTAAAGTACAGACAGCTTTCTGGTGTCTGCTTTATTATAGTATAGCGTTTTATCTCTAGCAAAGCGCTGTGCACTATTGTAGGGTTTCCATCGGTGTGGCCACAGCCAATCGGGCAACAAGATACGTTACAAGTACGTCCTGGCGGAATCAGTTAAATAGTAACCGTGAACAGGCAATAAGATGAATAATAATATATATATTATATATATATTTTTTTAAGTCTGATGTGGACCTTTCCTCTTTTGTTAAGGTTCATATCTACAGTTAAGAGCTTGTTTGTAGTTATAATCAACTACTTCGGTGTTTTATAATTTCCATGCTAATATCGTTAGGTTCTAGCTGAATATTATCTCGTATAATCGGAATGGGTGGTAGTTGACTTTTTCCGTTTGCTTGTTTCCAAGCGTGGCACCAGTGTAGGCGCAGTGTCATCATCGGGAAGAAGGAGGTGCGTCCCAGAGTCACCGTTAACGACTTTCTTTCGTCCACTTCCGGGGCTCGTAAATGGCGCGAACGCGCGGGTATTATTTGGATTCTGGGGGTTCGACGAAAGCCTCACGTAGTCTCACGTGTGTGTGTGTGTGTGTGTGTGTGTGTGTGTGTGACGATTCTCCATTAGCTGGAGAAAATTTACGATACAAAAAAGCGGTTCTTTGAAAAGTACTACCACCAGCAAACGACCGACAAGCTCAGGAGCGCTTGTCCGCCAACAGCGACCTCCTGCGGGGTCAAATGACGAAGAACCGTCTCCGTTTCCATGGTGCCAGCCTTTATAACCGCACGATGCCCCAGAGGCTGTGTAGAAGGCGCTGTTACGCAACGTTGACGACAGCACTCTACTTGCATGACGGGAAGACGTCGCGTTTGTTTTACGCATGACCCCTGACAACAAAGGAAAATGTATCACGATGACCTCCCTTTGCTTTTTTCTCCTTTTTTTGGTGTGTTTCACTAATCACTATTCTCGCCTGTCAATTTTTTGTCCACGTCCACAATGGAAGACGAGAAGAAGAAAAAAAAAAAAAGACACGACGAAAATGAAAGTGAAAGACAACGATTACGTGAAGAGCTCTACGAGACCTGGTCATTTCCATCAAATAGCTGTACATTCATCTTTCAAAACAGCACGAGACAAGTAACGTGCAAGCGGAATTTGACTTATTCGTAACATCTTTGTGGTTCCCGAGACAAGATTCAAAAATACAATTTGAAATCTATTATGTATAATATTACCTATCCACTTCACTCCACTCCCCTAACCCACAGGTCGTTGGGGTGCCTCGAGGGGTGTCCCTAAGGCATCTCACAACCTGGCGGAGCCCATCCCTCTCCATGCATTACCTGTGTATAGTGGTTAATCACATTGTATTGAGGGGTCGCTAGCAAGTCCGAAATATTTTTATTCGGAAGCTCCCCAAATACTGCATAACTGTTTACATGACATCTTTCCTCGTACTTGGCGACCTCAATTCTCAAGAACGTGGCTGATATAGAACGAGCTAAAACACAATCGTTTGGCTTTTGTTGTTGGTGCTGACTAACAGCCCTAGTATGTGAAGAAGAGAAGCGGGCAGGAACAAGCGAAAAATAAGTTTTAAAAAATCTCGTAATGTCTGTTTTCAGCACTTGCATCCGCAGCTAAACCGTTTTAGAAGCAGTTGTCAGTACTTGTATAATCATAGTAGGCACTCTGACTCACAGCGACGCTCCAGAATCCAAAAAAGTTAGAACGGCGAAGAATCGCAGCTCCACCTGTCTTTGGAACATCCTTGTCTGAGTCACTGAACACACATCAGCTTGGCTCTTTAGCAATACTATTTATCTTGTCTGTTCTTTTTTTTCATAATAGCCTATAAACAAAGGAGTAAATAAGGAAACAAAGTAGGCTAAATCTGAAAATGATAGATTGTGTTGTTTGTTGGCACAATTGTTATTAGTGTGAAACGATTAAAATAAGATTTACTTCAGCTCGAAAGAAGGAGTACAAAGCGATGTTGAAATAAACATGGTTTAACCCTCCATATTCCATGTCAGTTCGTAGCTTACTTAGGCCATCTACAGGGGGGGGGGGCTAAAAGTTCAAGTCAGGGTTGGTGTTGTACTGGCTTTATTATGTTTAGTCAACTCACTCAATCCCAAACACGTGGGGCGTTAAGCGGCTGTAATCGGGGGAAAAGAAACACCAAATGATAGAAGCCATTTACTTCCGTCAAACTTCTTGGAATTTGATAAACTTAATATGAAAACAAATAAAAAGACTAAATTTACTGGAAAAACAGACAGGTAAGTCAATGAACTAACTATGAAGACAGTTGATTAATCTCATCTTGTTGCAGCGGACCCTGTTTACCCGGAAGCTCTACAAGAGATCAGTTTCCATGAACTTATCTGAGAAACGAAAAAGTGAAACAAAGCAACAACGAAAAGTAGATGTCTTTTAAAAACCTTTTTTAGAATAATGTGATTTATGAATCTCCAAAAGAAGAAAAGTGAATAAATGAAACGTAAAAATCTTTTATATTTACAAAACATTAAATACGGCACCAGAGTAGTATTAAAGTCACTTTTATTTATCACTATTGTGACTAGGTATCGTATATTAATCTTACGAAAACAGTACTAAAGGTAACCGTCACGCGGCGATCCGGCGATGTATTTTCGTTTTTGTAGGGCCGCTTAGCGCCAGAGTTAAGGACCGATCGCCTACGATCTCGACATTTCTCGTGGATCTATCGTCATGTTATCGCAAAGTTCACCGAAAAGAACCCCACGGCTGTGGCGAAGAGATGCAATACCTTCGACATTTGCATCACGACAAGAATGTACCATTTCTGGCCACGTCTGCATTCACTGTTAGGATTTTTCTTGCTGACGTCGACCATGCAAAGAAACGGGTTTAAAAACACGGTTCTAGATCTTCGACCACTTGGTTCACGTGAGAAAACATTTTGTCCAGTATAAATAAAAACGCTTAGGTCAGGTCAGGGGATACGTCTGGCAAGACCCTCGAGTATTGGTGGTGTTACTCTTCTCCTATAAGTCCGGGTTTCAGTAATTAACACCTGAAGATCATTCACACCTGGGTTTGGAGAAGAACTAACACGAGACCTTCCACCCCCAATGTTTTCAGCTCACAGTCAATTATGGAAGCAAGAGTGTCATGGTGCTGGCTGCAATCAGGCATTACTGAAAGACGGAATTGGTGTTTGTCAGAGGTCTTAATTCTGCCTGGTCCATTGTCATTTTAAAAACGCATTTTATATTATTGTACCAACAAAGCAGACTGAGACTACACGCTCATGTTCATCAGTAACATGGCGCTACATTCCACACCTCTGGAATGACCAGTCTGTAGAAGGAATAAGGCATTTTACTTCTTCCCTGAGTATTCCAGAGCCTTATATATCCGACCGAACAGCTGGAGGATCAGGTAGAATGTCAGCTGAGAGAAAGACATTTACGTTCTGTCAGTTTAATGCAATTAAAGGAAGCTGTCACAGAGACATGGGGAAACCTGGGCTCGACCACGATGTAGAATCTCGTTGATTTAACGCCAAACATATGCTGGAGAAGCTGCATCCATCAAGTACTAACAAAGAATTTCACTCTGTTGTTTAATCATTATGGCGAGGCACTGTTCTTTGGTAACTAAATTTCATTGCTCTAGAGTATACTACAGTCTACCACTGATATCCTGCAGCATATGTCACCGTGCTGTTTGGTACAATACACCGTACGAACCAACGGTACACTATACGCAGTGTTCGACACCGTACAACACCATAATACATCACACAGCCTCCTTCTGTTCACTGCATCGTATCGCGCTATATTCTCCTCCACTAATCTTTCTTTTAAAATTCTATATTATCTTTATCGGAATCAGTAATATCCGCGTTACTGCCTGACGAATAGACTTATTCGTTTTACAACCATAGAAAAGGACAACAGATATTTGGCTTGAAATACTTGCATGTAAGATAATTTGTAAATTTCTAGGAAATATTCGACTAGAGTAGAGTTTTGTCATTGATAGACAGCCAATTCCGGATGCGTGCGCAGCTCCGTATTTTGACACACACGGAGAGGGTCAGCTGTCGTTAACGAGAAGCTAACCCCTCCCGAAAGACGAATGACCCGTCGGCACGCGCATTCTCCTTTCCTGTTCCTGTATCTCCCTCCCTGCACACGCTTCGTTAAGTAAATGGTTGTTATATTATCCGCCACACAGCGGCGTTTCAAGAGTTAAAAGGATAATCTTTCACTACTCGAATCGAGTGCTATTTTTACGACAGAATGCTCGTCTTCCATCTGATTCCCGTGTAGAATGGCGGGAAACAGAGAGAACCAACAGGCCCAAGAGAGGGATACAAAAAAAAGAAGAAAAGGAAGACGAAACGGAAACCGAGGGGGGGGTACAAAATAAATGTTTAAGATAAATAGAAAACAACAGCAGCGACGAAGGATAAGACGAAAATTAAAGGAGGGGTAAAGAAATATTAAAAAAGGGGGGAACATAGTAAAAGAGACGGGAAAAGATAAGGTGAAAGTCACCGGAGAGGGGTTAAAATGGAGCCGAGCCGATTAAGAGTAAATGTAAAATAGAAAATTCTTATAAATCTTTTGTGGTAATTTAAACAAAAAACTACGAAAAAATATTCTCGTGGCTACAAAAATTAAATTTAAAATAGTTTCTTTATATACCAATTATGAATTTTATCAGCAAAATCAAGAAAAAAATAATTGGAAACTCATTTTTTGAAAATATAGCGTCGGCGAGATTTGACACGAGGAAATTATTCTATAGGCAAAGCTTCGCAACTTTCTTGTAAAACATTTAATTTTCTTTTCTTTTTCGATGAATTCACTCGGCACCTCTTACGCCCCAGGTGGGCAATTCGATTTTTAAGGGGGGACAATTTGATTTTCAGGGGGGGGGGCAATTGAGTACGAATGAAGAGGTCTGGGTCCAAATTTTCAATATTTATTTCTTTGATTTTCCATCAGGTAAAGTTTATGTTTCAGATGCTATTTTGAGTAAATATATTTTTTTTAGTGAAAAAGGTCTTTATTGTATAGTTATTACATAATCACTGTGCCATCGCTCTTCATGCACGTCACACAAAGTGCACGAGGTCATGGAAGAACCTTATTTATTGAATTTGATTTAGAAATGCGATTCAAAGGGCTTTTGCTAAGTTACCATCATAATAACTGTTTACTCCGTTTTCTCTCAAAGGAGAGCATTTCCATTTTCTGAAAATTCAGAGCTCGTAAACAAAGAAGTTGTTTTGGTGTTTTCACGCAAGGTAATTGATACATATTTCTTTGGTTGCTCGTGAATATATTTGATTGTTTAGTATTGTGATGATACGAGAAGATACATAAAGTGTCAGAGATGAAAACTTAATAGTCCAAATGCTAATATAATTCAACAGTCTTGCCAAATTCATTGTGTATGTGTGCATATTTTTGTCAGACGATTATCGTCAATACATTCGTGTGTGATACAAATTTCTCACACATTCGTAAAAATCTGGTGTACCGCACTGTCTGTCCTTATATGCTGTATAAAACGAATTGGCATTGTTTTATTAATTATGTGTTAACTTCATTTCATTTATGTGTTTACTTGAACGTTCTAATTATTTTATTTCATTTTTGTGTTAACTTAAACGTCATAAATTCTGAATGTGCATTTCACTTCTTAAGATTACTCATTTATTTCAGTCACAGCCCCTATGCATAAAATGAGTAGTGCAAGCAAAAAAGAAAGTTCGTCAGTATTCAGAGGAATTTTTGAAATTTGGTTTCATACCTGCTGCTCGTGATGAAAGGTCACCTTTCTGTCTCTTATGCCAACAATGTTTGACCAGCGAATCAATGAAACGAGGTCGTCTTGAGGCGCATTTGAAGGCGAAACATAGTGCGCATGTAAATTCAGATTTGAATTACTTCAAATCTTTAGGGAATAAGTTTGAAAAAAGCACAAACTGTTACTATCAGTTGTACTCTTGAGGCAAGTTATGAAATTTCTTTACTCATTGCTAAATCTGGAAAAAATCATACTATAGGGGGGATTTAATTAAACCATCAATATCTGCATTTCTTAAAACAGCTCTGGAAAAAGATGACAAAGATGTTAAAGCCATGCCACTCAGTAATGACACTGTTAGGAGAAGAATAGATGAAAATGAGTGAAGATATTGAAACACAACTTGTTGAAAAGCTGAAATCAAGAGAATTCTCAGTACAAATGGATGAATCAACTGTGAGAGGCAGTGAGGCCTTATTGCTAACTTATGTAGATATATTGATAAAGGGTGAATTTGTTGAAGAAATGTTATTCTGCAAATCTTTAGATACCACCACTCCCGCCGCTGATATATATAATAAACTAAAATGCTACTTAGATATCAATAATATACCAATGGAAAACATAACATCTTGTGCGGCTGATGGTGCTCCTGTTATGATGGGCAAGAAAAATGGCTGCTTAAAATTGATGAAAGATGAGAATCCGGAGATGCTTCTTGTGCACTGTGTTATTCATAGAGAGAACTTAGTGTCGAAAATATTTCTCCTGTACTTAATGAAGTACTGAAATCAGTTATAAAATCTATCAATGCTGTCAAAACTAATGCCAAATGTGAGCGTCTTTTCGAGAAATTTTGTGAAGATAACAATTCAGACTATGTGAGACTTACTTCACACTGAGGTACGGTGGCTTTCGAAAGGGAATTGTTTGAAAAGATTCATGGAGCTGTTTGATGAACTTAGTGGCTTTCTAAGTGACAAGTCTGAATTGAAGCACTTGCTAACCGTTGATGGAAAAGCGTTTTTGAGTTATTTAGCAGATATTTTCGGAAAACTGAATGTGTTGAATAAACAACTTCAAGGAACAAATAAAACACTTGTTGATGCAAAGGCAAAGATATTTGGCTTTATTTCATTTATCGAGTTATGCCCAAAAAAATATTTCTGACAAAAATTTTGACCAATTTCATTGGCTAAAAAAATTGTGAGCCGACTGAGGCTGCTGTGCTTGTCATTGTGGATCATCTGAAAATATTGGCCTCTGATTTTAAAGAAAGATTTTCTGATTTAAAACAGATTAATTTTCCATCGTGGGTGATGCAGCAAGTGCTTGTGGATTTATCTGATATTTCAGTGCAGTACCAAGAAGAACTCTTAGAAATAAAAATGATGAGTCAGTTAAAACTTTATTAACATAAAAGGAGCGATGGCATGCTTTGTGATGAGACAGAAAACTAAATACCCAAATTCAACTAGCTTTGCAAGGAAAACTGTTGTTACCGTTTCCATCTTCATATTTAGCTGAATGTGGCTTAGCGTTGTAAATGATTTGCTACTGAAGAAAAGAAATTCACTGGATACAGTAAACGAGGAGATTGAGACTTAAGACTAAAGTGACTAAAAGTGCCTAATGTAAAAACTCTTTGCAGCAGGCATAAAGCACAAGGGTCTCACTAACTTTATTCCGCTTTTCTTGAGGTATGCTCAAATGGCATTTTGCATTTGATAGGAACCTATACTTTATTGTACAGTAATTAAAATGTCAAATAAGCTTCCATTCAAATTAGTTTGTGTTCATAGTAAATTTAGTTTCTATTAAATGTTTGCAATGGCAGTGTTATTCTGAGTAGCGATTTGAGTTTCAGACTAACCTTGCTACTTTTTCCTTTTTTCAGTTTTCTGCTCGTGTGCTAATGTATCATTTTACTTGGTATCGTTTTCTTTCTTAGCGGCAGGCATATTAACTGAGCTAACTTTTCTTCTCCATTTGTAGTTGGTTCTCTTTTTCAGCTATGTCATTATTATTTTAGATGATTGGTCATTTGATGGGTTACTGCTTGGGTACTTAAGCGCTCCATTCTTAAATTAGTTTGTCGGGTTCTTTCTGTTCTTTTTTCATGTTAGCCTTTCTATTTCATGTTTTGAATTTTATTTGCTGGTTTTGTATGAGACAATCCACAAATATTTTCATAAATATAGAAATTTTCTCTCTCGTATTACCGTGAATTCTCTCTTATTATTATATGTATCCTTATTAAAATCTAATACCACTTAATATTTTTTCTTACAATTTTTCAGTAATTTCTTGCTCAAAAAACTTTAACTGTTCTTTTGTTTATTTCATGAATGCCATGTTCTTTTGACGCTGTTTAAACGAAAGTATTGGCGTTTTAAGCTTCTTCAGCTGAAAGGGAGTTAACTTTTTAAATGATAAGAATTATATATCACCACATGGGGGAGCATCAGGATTTTAGAGGTGATTAGGTGGGGCGTGGCCCAAAAAAGGTTGAGAACTACTGTCTGAGATGAAGGTGCGGATATGAAAAACGGATTTATAATATTGGGGTTCTAAAGTAGCAGGGACCAAAACTATGAGGCGTTCTTGTCAGAACCCGAGTTCTCACAGCCAGGAAGAGGCTCGGCGTAGTCCACAGCGGTTGTCATGACAACGGGACAACCCCATTTCAACGTGGGAGGGAAGAACGAATAATACGAATAATGTATAGGATGTATTTATTATTACGGAAAGAAAAGGAAAGAATGGCATAAAGAAAACGAATAAAAGTTCCGAAAGGTTTTTTTTTCACACCCAAGAAGGAAGGAACGCAGCATAGAGAAGAGATAAATAGTCCCGCGTCATCGACACGCGGTAATTAGGTTAGAATTAGACGCGCGGGCGGGAAGAGCGAGCGCGTAGCGTCGTAGCCTGCTATGGGGGGGGGGGAGAGTCCGCTTCATTCTGGTCGGCGACACACCCAGTTTGGCGGACCTCTCACCGAAAGGTTCCGTCCCGCCCTTCTGAGCCACCCTGGTTTTCACCAGCAGATAAGCAATTCCTGAAGACATAAGAACCACGCCCCACGAGGCGTAGGAATGGCGTCGCTTGTTGGCGGTGACCTCGTCACTAGGCAACCCTTCAGATACGTCGACGGTGCGCGCGCAAGAAGAGTGCTGATTTGCACTTGGAGTATTTATAATTAAGGCTCCAAACGACCCGACCTGTCGCAGATCGTAACAATAAAATCCACACTCGCTTATTTATTAAAATAGATATCGAGGCTGTGCCGATAACACTCCACACAAACTCATCCTTAACAACTAGTATAGCGAGCCAAAACCCACATGACGCGCACAAGGCATTTCGTAGTCTTTTCCGGAAGTAGAACAATGGCGTCGCCCTGAAGTTTGAAAAGTGCCAAAGTTTGGATGCATTTAAAACCACTTTAAAATTAATGAAATAATAAAGTTATTTTTAAAGTCAGGGTAACTGGAGCCTTTTTATTACCGACTTTAGTGGTGATATAAATATTTTCGGAAAAGATGCCGCCTTGATCTTATCATCACGGGGCTGGCACATGCAGTGTAAAAGAAACTACGCCATTGTGCGCGGACAACTGGAAGTTATAATGCTTCGCAGAAAGTAAGAGGAATTCAACATTTTATAACAATATAATCTCTTCCGAACCAATTCTAATCTGGCTTAAATGACTTTACAATAAAAGGCGTTACTGAGCGCAATTATCTCGAAGGGCGAGTGCTCTAAAGATAGGATTACGAAACAAAAATGTCTAACTCTCCCACATTTCAGTGATGTAGAACCAGGAGAAATTACGATCAGATATGCTCTACGTACGTTACAATACACCAGAAATTTAAAGATGAAGTAAATCAGAAATAAAGAAATAGACATTCACTTTGAATAGTGTGTGTGTGTGTGTGTTATCTTTTGGAAACCTATCAAAAGATGGGCGCTAAACATTAGACGTTAGCTAAGTATACTACCTTCATAAAACTAAGATCTTCTGCGATCATTCTTATTTTCATGGCTGCGGTCACATGACCTGAGCGAAACGATAGAAAAACACAGAAGCACAGATTTTTTAAAAGTCAGACAATAGTGGTTTAGATAGTTTTTCTTCACCACATGAAATGTAGTCTTCAATGACTCACATAAATAATCGAAATAACACGTTAAAGTGAAAGTAGTGAACGTGTTGTAAATAACAAGTAAGGATGATCTTTCGGTTCTTTGTGTCAGTTATTAAAGATGAAGTAAAAAAGACTTCCCGTTCATTACGATGGCAACAGAATATTCGTGGGAAAAATTATTCTATTTCATTTTAGTTATAATGAGTTAGAAGTTATGCGAAAGAAGAAACGACACAGATCGGGTTGTTGCGGAAAAGAGCTGCTAAAATAAAGACAAAGATGACTTTTTGTCAAGTTCTTGATGCGCATGAAAACAAGTATTTACAGTAAACAAAACAAAAAAAACAACGAAAACAGACGGGCAGGTTTGAGCGACCCTGGTCTGCACCACGTGACTGCGAGCGATTGAAGACGGCCGCAGGTGTTTCGCAGATTAACGTTGTCAGGCAACACTGACGCGTACAACTCCACATTTTCGAAACTGTGGTCAGAGTCTAGCAACAAGGTGCAAGACGGAATCACCTCCAAAAACTGCTCAGCAGTTGTCCAGCTGGAGATGGCAGGGTTACAGAATTGGGTTTAACGAGGATGTTTATAAAATAAACCAAACAAGAAACAAAAAAATGTCCCGTAGTTTTTAGAAAAACTGAAGACGAAAGTCCCGCGCTCATTATCTCACTGACATTTACCCCTAAATGAGTAGAAAATGAAAATGACAGGTGATAAGATCGCGCCTCAAATAAACATTAAATGCTCCATAGGGCGTCAAGGGTGCACAGTGCTCTGGTCGCTTGTCATGCAAGCAGACAGCGCCACACCTGCGCGAGGACTATACAAGTGTAGACTGTGACATCACTGTCGCGTGGTGAATAGTATGTCTGCTGGGAAGGAAATGTCACGTGACCAGTGTACAGAAATCAGTCTCAGCTGGTGAAGATTGCAGCTCGACTCCACGCCTTGGTAGGATCTGTATGCACGACTCAGAGGCGGAACCTTAACCCTAGCCCTGTCGACAATAGACGCGGTCGAGGAGGAAAGTCCAAGTTCTCTAAAAGTGGTGTGAAGCAGCTCAGGTTATGGTCTCCACGTGACAGACGGTGGTGGGCCAGTAGAGGTCTTGCGAATGACCTGGCTACAACTACGACACATTAGTGCTAGGCGGCCTCAATAGATGTGAAGCTATATGGAAACCTTTGGTGAAGAGGGACTACCAATGGTAAGACTAAATTGGTCGGCAACATTGGAAGAAGGCTCTCTTTACAGACGAGTCCGAGTTTGATCTGCTTGGTGATAATCGATGGCAGTTTGTCCGGAGGCGGACCGAGGAGCGGCTTAGCACTCAGGCTACAGAGGCTACAGTGAAGCATGGGGCGGATCAATGCAAGTGCATCAGATATTTGCATAAAATCGAAGATATATCATATTGACCGCTGACAGGCACAGGCAGGTTCGCATCTACCTTGCTATTTCCTCAAGAAAACATCTCATTGACCGGGGATTTACCTTTCAACATGTTAATGACCCCAAGAATACAGCCATTGTGTTGAAAACCTATTTGGAACCTAAAAAGGCTAAAGGAGCACTCACAAAGATGCCTCAAAGTCCTGATATGAACATCACTGAGAATGTGTGGGGTATACAACTACCGAGAAATTCAAACGGCTACCAGACACCTTGGATGAATTGTAAAAAAAAAGTGGTTCAGGATATTTGGAACAAGATTCCGAAGTCACACATCGATAACCCGAATGCTCTATATAAGCAAAGGGCTCACATAAAATAATTACTTTGATTTTGTATATTTTCTGTAATAATGCACCGTGTAAATACTACATGCATCTCGTTGCAGTTACTCATTAACTGTGCACATCCCCTGCGTGTTTCCATAATTATTTACAATCCTGTATATATATATATGGAAAACGCAGATGTTTCGAATATTTGCGGAGAAAAACTATTTCAGATAACTAGACGTTTTACTATCCTGAATTGCTGCCATATCGAACTTGCGACGTCTGGACAATTAATATAAGACTGGGCGAGTTCGCCATCCATTGCCTAAAAAGTCTCGCCGCCGCCGTCTAGCGATAAGGGAGAAGAGGGCGCTGGATGAAAACAGATGGGCTTGGAATAAACTGGATGCTGCATATCTGGGTGTTTACTGACTAACGGCGGGTGGGACCAATTTTTTTTTCTTTACTTTATTTCGCAGCTCTTTGACTAGCAAGAGATCTACAACGCAGAGCTCTCAAACCCTTTATTAAAAAAAAAAAAAGAGATTTATTATGTGGCATGGTGGCACTGCTTAATATCGGAAAATAGCGGTTGTCATTAGCAAAATCTTGTTTAGCTAGCGGAAGGTAAATGTAATGGCCCTGTACACAAACTTTGTCGGCCTACGATAAGCGCGTCGGGTTAGTATAGAATCGCAAAAGAGTACGACCCAAAGCACTCTAGCTGTTTGCGCGGACGCACCGTTGATGATACGACAGAGACGCGGCCGATCTCTCCACAGATCGCACTGCTAAAGATCGAAGAGAACCAGAACTGTGACGTCAGCGCCGCCTCACTTTAGAACGACAGCAGCGCTGATCGTGAAGCATCAGCATCACTTTAAAATTGTTCATATCATAAAGTATTTCATGTAAATTTCGAGAAGCCTTTCGCCTGGCATATCATACGATATAGTCAGTAAATAATACTCACGTATACATCTTTTCTTTTAAAATTAAGAATAGTTCACGAATCCCAAACACACAACAAATAAATAAACAGGGATGATTTAGTATTTCGCATGACTGCCCCTGGATTAGTAAAGTGGCGCCCCCTTTCAACGCAGTTTTTGGCTAACGACGACTCGACTGCTATCTCTTTCATCTTTTCCCGCTGTCTATTGAGTATGACTGTCACTGTGTGGTCTGTGCTTTGGGTCAGATACCGTAAAAAATGCCAAGCGTGTTTATCAACATCACTTTAAACAATACAACTGCCATTGTCATTATTGCTCTTTGCTAAATGTAACTAATTATTTTTGGAATAAAGAATTAACTCTCTCTCGGTTAAAGAACTAAATGATTAGTCAAGGTATTTTTATTATACCTGTTTAGTGACGTAACCGGTGCGCACGCGCTAGAAGAACAGCGTACCAGAACGGTCTGCAGTTAATCACTTTTCACTTCGCCTCCCAAAATCATCTATTTAAAGGAAAACAGCAACAAAAAAATTAAGTTGCATCTTATAGGAAACGTCAATACAGAGTTAATTAATGTTTTTTTTTAATTATCATATGCATGTAAAACAACAATAAAAAAGATCAGCTGGAAGAGCGATAGAAGATGAAGAATCTGAATAAATATATAAAAAGAGGACTAATTCGACGCAGCTCAGCGGAGAATGGCCTCCCCAAAAATCCTTAGGTTATCGAAATAAAGCTTTCTCAAATGAAGTCTTACAAGAAGTCTTGGATATCGAGTACTTTTAAAATATTTAAACAAAATATAGTTTTAATATAAATTATGAGAGATGACTTTGAACACTGTATCCGAAGCGTAAGTAGTCTGTAGTTTTTCTAGTGCCCCGATTTACGACGTCGCTCCGAGATGCCACCCAACACCATCTTCAGCAGTCTGTGATTCAGAGCCATACCGAGGAAACGAACGGTTGAGTTGGTTTTCAATTGCTTTCCTCAACGATGTGTAATGAAACTCCTACTAGAATTCTTTATTTGTTAGATGTGGGAGAAAACTCTGGTGGAGAACGAGAAGCCATGCCCGGGGAGCGAGCCAGTTTTGACCGGAATTTGAACTCGGGACATATTTTACCAAATTTAATATTCTAAACCATTTGCAAACACGGAAGTTATAGTAAAACAATATGGCGTTAGCAGTAGTGTGAACCAAGCCGTCGAGTTCCACTGTGTAGTCTTTCTTTGAAACAACTCATGGCTTATTTTGGCTGTAAACTGGCTCCATCGAGAGCGTAACTGTTGATGTGTAAGTTATACCTAGGCATTTTCCACTTTATGTTGCAAGCAGAAAAAAAATCTGGACAGGACAGGTACTGTTTTGGGAAGAAAAACAAGTCTCCCCCCACCAATGTTTTCAGATACCTTGTAGTTATCGGTAAAACGAGATGCTCACCGGCTGAGTTTGTTAATAAACCAATGGACAGGTGCTGACGTCACTTGGCGTGAAAGGATATTTGCTTCCAGCTAACGTCTCCTCACAAGTGGGGCCCGGTTACTTCGTCAGGTAATTTCATACAGCTTCTGAAGAAACCGACTCGAGAATGTTCCATCAAAACCTCTAACGACAAAGGTTTTTATAAAACCCTCCCTCCGATATCTGGAAACACAATTGGGCGAATGGTTCCAGCCGAACGCTGCCAGGTGTATTCTTCAGTCTGGGTCCCGCTGAGATTCCAGTAAACACATTAAAACCGACTCAGTTGTAAGGATCTCCCTCGGTACTGGTTTTATACATTTTGAAAATTTTACAGTCATTTTAATGTTGGATTGCAAGAAAATGCATATCATTCTTCAAATAAATTCAAGAAAAATAACTTGAAAAACAACAAAGCGTTATCATCCCGCGTCTGTCAGACATGGCCGAGGTTAACTAATTCTTTTGTTTTTATTTAAAACAAATTGAAATAATGTATTTTTTTTAACTCGCAGAAATATCGACATTTTGGATTGTTTTGTTCTTGTTGCTAAATTTGTAGGATTCAAAAGTCTGTCATCCGTAAAACAATGGCGGAATTTGTGAACTACGTTGGTTAGGAGATACGTCAATGGCGGCGTGTCACTTTATACTTTCGTTTTGTACCGTGAGTGTAGACTTATTTCGCTGTGTCCGCTAGATGTGGCCTCTTTTGTTTATTTTTTGCATCATCGATTACTTTAATAAGCTTTTTTCAGTGGGAAAATTTCTGACGTTTTCAAAGCTGTTACATCTAGAGGAATTCAATTCGTTACACACACTCTCTCTCTCTCCATCTCTCTCTTGCCTCGGTGTGCTGACGACATATCTTCTCCTCTCTCTCTCTCTCTCTCTCTCTCTCTCTCTCTCTCTCTCTCTCTCTCTATCCTCCTTCTCTCCATCTCTCTCTTTCTCTGTTCTGACGACATATCTCCTCTCTCTCCTCTCTCTGTCTGTGGATGTTCAATAAAAACCAGGCCAGATACGGTCACGCATTACTTATATACTCGCCCGCGCACAAACAAGACTTAACTGATATTTAACAGAAAGATGCTTTCTCCATATACTGATAGCTGAACTGGAAACATCAGAACAATCGACAAATTTGTTCAACGAAAATTTATAATTTTTAAAAATTTTAATAACATTCGTCCTTGCTGAGTGGAAGAGAGAAACAAATTGCTTTAAAATAGTAAATTCTCCTCTTCTCTTTCAAACAAAAAGGGCCAGTTTAAATTTTGTTATACGGTGAATCCCTGACAGCGATGGAAGCTGTGTGTGTCGTATTTCGAACAAAGAAGGGAATCATTTCGACCCTCACCCCGAGTTCACTATTAATACACGAAGCAGCTTCAAGATGGCTGCGGCGGTTGGGTCAAAATGGCGAGAGGAGACAATTTCACGCCCTCTGAAATATCAACTATGAGTAAAGTTAGCATAAATATTTACGCACTCAGAAATGTTTGTCGACTAATTTCGATGATGGCAACAGGAGGTAGTTTTTAGAAACTTCAGGTTAATTGGCTAGCTCATTTTCTGTTTAACAAACACCGAAATAGCAGTCCCCCCTGGCAGCAAACTGTTTGGATGGAGCAAAAGTTCTGCTTTCTTAACGGTAGACGGACTCCGCCTAAAATTCTCGGAATCAGTTAATTTTTCCTACCAAGATTTCCCAGCTGTATTCTCTAGGCAAAGATCGGAGTGGAACTGGGCGTACAGAGTTGTTAAAGCTGGCCGAAGATGTATCTGTGCTGTACATCTATTATT